>VZRO01003117.1:386254-402185 GCA_013397915.1 Daphoenositta chrysoptera
TTTTTTTTTTTTTTTTCTTAAAGCATGGAAGTGACAACTAGCTAAATATTTTTGGGTTACAAACTAGATTTTAGCCAATGGTCTTGATTGTTACTAAAATTTGGACTTGATAGTCTTGGAGGCCTTTTCCAACCTGGGAGATTCTGGGATTCCATGAAATGGGTAGTTTTGCTACATATATTAATAACAATATAATTCTCATCATCCTTGTGTATTTTTTTTAATGGTGTCATACCATCTATTCTTCTGCCGTATTTTTTAATGAAAATCTGCAAAGAATACTTTATGCTGTAATGAAGGATATGATTTAAAGACACAACTTCTTTTTTAAAAAGCTGTGTTATATATTGTGAGTTAAATATATTTTAACAAGTGGTGGATTCTTGATGTGTTTATGATTTATTTCCTTATACAGATTTCTTTTTGTTACAAATCAGTTTATCAGAAAAATATTAAAAAGCACTTGTAGCTGCTGTTATTTTTAGTAAAATTAAGACAGTTTTGGAGCATAGAACGTAGAACTATTATTATTGAGCAGAACAACTTATTTTATAGAAACTTACTGAAACTCAGTGTAATGTAAAAATACTTAGCATGTGTGCAAAGTTTAAGTTACTGCCCATTAATAATCAAGCAGTTTAGTAGTAAAGTTCTTAGAATCTCAGTCTACAAACATATTGTAAAAGAAAAGGTGTGCTTCAGTTTTCTGACTATCTGACAGTCTGAGTTAGTGACATCTCTTGTCTTTCTGAAACTGTATTCTTGTCAGGCTAGAACCCTTGTCTATGATGGGTCAGATTTCCTTGTGGGAACATTGGACTGTTTGGCACAGAGCAACACAGAAATCATACCTGCTTAGCTCCAGGATATTTATTTTCTATCTGCAGAGGAGTGGTGGGACCTGAAAAGGAAGGGAAGAAGACTTATTTGTAAAATTTCAAAAACATTCATTAATGGATGGTGCACTTCTAACCCTGTCAATTACTTTCCAATTTTCTTCCTCCCTAACTCCTTGAAATCATTTCTCTTTGGTTCCTCATGCCCTTTCAAAAGTTTTCGTAGATTCCACTGCACTCTGATTGTCAGTCTGCCTGCTACTCCTGTTTTTTTAAAACATGCCATATTTTCCTGAAGAACTGATTTCCCACTTGACAGTGTTCTAGCTGGTTTTTTTTTTCAGTCTGGCTTCTCCTTTCCAATATTTCACACTGCTCTGGCTGATATTATCAACGTCCTTTTGTACTTTAGCACATTTTTGCACATTTTACCTCTTACTGTTCATCTCTGTTCATGAGTTTTCACAAATCTTTCTTCATTTTTGTACTTTATCAACTGTACTACCAGCTTCTGCTTCTGAAAATGTTTGTTATGTTGGTAACTTTGAATTGTTTTCCTTTGTTTATGGATGTTTTTCAAGTTTCAGAACTAAAATAACCTTTTTTTTTTTCCCCCTGTCTCTGTATGACATTGTTTGATCCCAGAGTTTTGGCTGTCTCTGTAATGCAGAGAGTTCCAAATCATATCCCAGACATTTTTGCAGCTCAAATCTTCCAGAGCTAATCATTTTGCAAATATGTTCTCTGGGACATCTGCCTGCATTTCAGATGAGCACTCTAGAAATGACTGTCACAGTTTAAAGTGTTGCTGCTATTCTAATCCAGAAAAGGATAAAGATACTTTAAAGATTTAAGTGATGGGAGGTAACAAGAGAATAGTCAGCCTTGTACTCAATCAGAGATGGCAATGGTGTCTTTATGAATATGAGAATAAATAGCTCCTTTTTGACATAGTAGAGAAGGGCAAATCGGTAGTGAGATGGAAGATGCTGAAGATGATCTAATTTAAGAACAGATAAACCAGCATAGCATTTGTAGCCACTTCTTCAGCTCCCTTGATGAAGGAAGACAGGTTTTTTGTTTAAGACGTTAAAAAGAGTAGCAGCCAAATTTCTGGAAGTCCTATCCTAGCAGTCAAGACCAATCAAAGTAACCTAAATCCAACCTGAAAGGATGGGTTAGAGGTTTCCTTCATGGTGCAGTAGGAAAAAAAAGTAAAATATTTAGGCATTATTTATCGAGGTGGACCTACAAAAATGTGAAACTGGAGACCTGTCCTGGCTGTCTGGAGTGATCACAGGGATCCATGGAGCATATATGGAAAAGTGCTTATGGGGAGGATTAAGAGTCCCTTTGGATATGCTGAGCATTTTTGATTGTCTGAAATGTTGCCTGAAACAGAATTGTGGTCAAAAGCTACTTGTTCTGCATGTGTGATGTCTTTATGACATAGAATTCTGTAATTTTGTTGTTCAAAGTAAATCCTAGAGCTACTGGAGAAGGTCTGACAAGTCAAAACTAGGATAAATTTTGGCTGTGGATAGGTCATCAGAGATATTGATAAGAACAGGTTCAACTAGATGAAAAAGACTAAAATATGGACTAGAACTGGGGCAGAGAAACTTTTAAGTACTGTGAACTGGTCATTTGATGAAAGCAAAGTCTGACAGGAGAAGGAGAAATCATAGTAGTTACAGGAATACAAGTTTATTTTAAAAGAGGACAGGTCCCTCATCTTTGTGATGAGAAACATGGTTGGAAAGGAAGAATGGATTTCTTGTTGGGAGGCTTAATTTTCTAAATGCAACAAATTTCAATCTAAATCTAACCTAAAACTCACTACTGCACTGTAACTTTTAAAAAATATTTCAGCTCCGGTCAAAAGCATGCTTTATACAATCAGAGAAGCATTTATATTATGTGTTAAACCTTACTTTACTTTGCCAAGTCAACAAGCTTTTTGTCAGGCACAGAGTGGGTGAAAGATACTTGTCTAACCCTTAGATGCCTTTTGGGAACATCAGGGATGTGGATTGATGCTAAGAGACTGAATGAAACAAAACTCAACTGTAGCTCTCCTTCTGCGTTCTGTTCCTTGGAGGTAAGCACAGCTACCAGAAATGGAAGGAAAAGGAAGAGCCAAACCCCAGCTGTCTGGTGTCATCTAAGCTGTTTGTGCAAGTGCATTTCCTCTTTGATGTTCTTGGCAATGGCAACTAACCAGCTGGGACGTGTGTCAGCTTTTTCCCGGGAATGGAGGGGAGGAGGAACATTCATACACATACACTCTTGTCTCTGGTCTCTTTTGGGAAGCAGCAATTAACAGCTGAGAGGTTATTAAAAATTTCTTCCCAAATTGCATCTTATCTATGGCTTGCTCCTTTTTAAACAGTATAACAAATCTTGATGAGTGGCGGGGCTTGTTTTAAGACCACAAGACTAGAGGCAAAAATTTGATGAGGAAACAAACGAAATCATAATTATGAACCTCTGGCCTAGGTCATGTAAATGTGGGCTAGCTGGTTCAGATGGCAAACACCTTGAAACCACGGCAACAACCTGCCACAGGTGAACTACCTCAATAATCATTCAGCCTGATGGCTTCTGGGGCTGTTAGCTGGGCTATTATCAGCCACCCAAATAAGCTAAGTTAGCATACCTGCTCTGCTTTCCCAGGAAGCAGTCACATCTCTGATGGCAGCATAAACACAACTCTTGACTGAGGTAATGATTTTTATTATATATTTTTGTTTTTTACTAAAAAGAAAAGGCTGTAGCTGTGAACCTTTAGAGCTTGGACACCACTGAGATCTCTGTTAATGTGCTGCTTTTTGTTTCACACTGTTTATAAGCTCATATGATTATGGCTCTTTATTTTTTTAATTCCTATTTTGGTAATAGAAGTTTTCTGGCTCTCCGCAGTTTCTGAGAATTTCAGAATAGAAATAACTTTCCCATTGAACAGTTTTGTGTTAACTTTTATCAAAATTTCTATAAGGCCACATAGTTCAGTAGCAGTCACTTGACACATCATCTTCTATTTCCAGGAAATAAGTGTTAACAATTGGGTAAACAAAATGTTTTTCTTTCCTTTAATCTTTTGAGTATGGAAATGGAAAATAAAATGTATGACTGTGTGAAAGAGTGGATACTATAATTAATCTATTTGTACAGCTCCTCTCCTCCTCTCATTTCTTAAACCTAGTAACGTTGTACTATTGCGTCTTATTCCTCACTTGTGGAACACCTCCTAATCTATCAATTTAATCAGGCATCCTAAAGATTTTTGTCAATTTATCTGCCATGTCAGATAAGAAGCATTGGGCTAGCATAGACCCATCACTGTGCACTAAAAATCAGTGGAAAATAACCCTGTTTACTGCAGCATTTTATGCTGAGTGTAGTTAACACAGTCGTTCAGTAAACAAAGTACTTTGTAATGTGGAATATATTATTTTGCTATAAGGTATTTCAAAATAAGGTGACATATTTCAACGCTTTTCTTAGTGGCAGCATTACAAGTATGAAGAGGCCGGGTTTTGATAGATTGAGCAGCACATAGCAAATCAGAAGTTACTTTTGGTGGTTGCTCCTTTAATGAGATGTATCATACGGCTTGGATAAATTCTCTGCTGTGTGAAGCAACTTATCATGCCAGAATATACAGTATATTGTCATGGGTTTTTTTCCTTTTTTCTTTTTTTTTTTTAGTCTTTTTGATTCTCTGGTATTCTGATGAATTATTTGCAGCATTTCCCTTTCACTGCTGCTAGAATAATCAAGTTATATTTCTTGAACATCAGTCTATCATTTTCATTGACTTCCTCCGTTGTCAAAGACGCGGAGAAGGAAAAAAACCCCACTGCTTAATTTCACAAGACATTCTTCTATTTCCTTTGCTCCTTTGTTTCTTAGCTTCCTTTGCTTTCTTTGTTACAGCTTTTAACTTAGAGAAGACTTTTAAGTTTCTCCACTTCAGTGTGAGCTAATGAAGTCTCATTATTTATTTATTTTTTAAATGAACTGTAGTTTCACCACCATAGTCCTCTGAGCTTTAGATGCTTTCTCGTCCATAGCATCAATTAATCATCGCCAGGATTATACTTTTCTCTACATACGGAATATGCTTAAGATTTTTTGTGATTTTTTTCTTTATTAAAAGCAAAAAAAAATCAAAACCCTAATAACTTTTGGTAACCAGAAAGCAGCTGTTAAATTCTCCTGTTGTCACATTTAGCAGGACTTCAGGCATAATTATCGGAGAGTTGATGACCTATTTCAGCCTTGATTTCCAAGTTTAACACAGTGATAAACTTATTTCTTTAGAAAAAGCTGCAGCTGACATTGTACATCTGCACTTGAACAGTTAGTATTGTGATGCATATCCAAAAATTGTTTTATTTTACATAAATATTGATTCAAAAAGACCAAACTATAACAGATTTCCTTACAACACAGTATTTTTACAGTGTTGTCATTTTGGGTTTTTTTGTTTTTGTTTTTTTTCTGGTATGTTAATTTCAGAGACAATTCATTTAAGTTTCAAGTTACTGAACTTCTTCCCTGGCCTCCTGTAACAGCTTTTACATCTAGCAGAAAAGACAAGTGGATGTATCATTATTCCTTGGAAATGTCTAGGACATACCTTTTTAGAACATTTTTGAAGCTGAGTTGCTTCCATCTTGCCCAAGCCTTGTAAAAGTGTCATGAAAACAAAAAAGGTGACTTCTGTCTTCTTTGAGTGAGGCTTCTTAGAGTTCAGATCATGTTTGTATGATCCTACTTAATTTAGCAGTAGATCTTTCATGAAATCTAATAATATTTTTACTAATTTGAGGGTATTATAGATATTTTTCTGTTTAACTTCTATACCACTTGGAAGGTTTCTCTTTCTTTTTGAGAATCGCATTATTATGTTCTAACCAGAATAAAAAGTTTTACATTTTTATGTCAGTTATTCTAACATCCCCCCTTTTTTTTTTTTCTTTACCTATTAATATTTAACTCCATTTCAGGTTGATAGCATAGTCTCATGCATACATTGTGACCCTTTCTTACGGAGCCAGCAAATATCAACCCATTGCCAAAAACACAGATACAGACCCCAAATATAGCCATGGCACTGTTATAATAATATTTCCAATGGCTGAGGATATTTATTGATGGACAAGTCAGACTTATATTGCTTTCATAGCCTTGCAAAGTCGAACTTTACATCTTTTTTTGCATGGGGGCAAAATTTAATCCCAAGCAACAGAACTTCCAAAATGGGACAGAGCCCAAGAAGACAAGAGTTTTGGACCCAATGTTAAGTATTAAACCACACAGTTATGTCCACGGAAGTTTATTAGTCCTGTAGCATAATAAAAAATCCTATGCCATTAAACCATCAGCTGTGGAACTAGTGAGAGGACTTTCTCTTTGTGGAGGTCTGCTATATCTAGCTGGTATATAAGCTAAGGGAAGTCATCACTGTTGAAGCAATAGTCAAAATTACATAGATTTGGACTGAAAATACCAGGTTTCCTTTCTCCTATCTCCACCTCCGTGAATCAGTATGTCCTGACATTCATTTCTGGAAAATCATGAGTGAATTAGTGAGAATGGAGAGATTGTGTCTTTTATCCTCCTCTCTTCTTTGTGATATTCTTTATAGAACATGGCTCTTTTTCTCCTGTGTTGTAAGCTCAGTATATGTATCTTAGAAATTGAAAGAAAAAGGTGTTTGCATGACTGAAACCCACTGTATGACTTCCCGTAGTTCTTTTTTATTCCTCCAGGCAATTAAACTGTATATATTCAACAATAGCTCCAAAAACCTAGACTGGACTGAAATAAATACTTACAGAAAGATAATAAAGACAGTAACTATAATGGGATCAACACCCTTCTGACTGAACATTCAACATTTTGATAGTAAAGTTCAAACCAAAGTTACATTGTTCTGATCCAAAATCATCTGAAGTAAACTTCCAGTCATATCTATGTGTTGACATCTACTTGATAATTTGTATTTATACGGCAGAAATCCTTGGTATGGCTTTAGCTTTGTAAAAAGCACTAAAATTATGTGCAGAGGAAAGTCTCATTCTCTGACAGACTGCGGAGTTAGCTAAATATTTTGAGCTGCTAGGAAAATAATTATGCCCCCATAAGTTCTAAGTTACTATATAATCTGTAAATATATTTTTGATGAGAAAATCACAAGTCACACTTAATGATCTTTGATACATGAGTACCTTTTGGTGACAGAAGAAGCAAAAAATTTTACAGATTTGACACAACCAAAAATATTTTTATATTTTACTCAAAATATTCATAAGGCAGGGAGATTTAAAATATGTAGAATATAGCTTACAATTAAAAAGCAGAAAAACACTTTTAGTATATACCCAAAATGATAAAATAATTGATAAATTATGCAAATTTTATGATAGACCAGAAAAGCAAGTAGATTTTTATCTAATTGCCACCTTTTGCTGATTCAAGTGTGTTAATCACAGGGAACCCTAAGAGTTCCATCAAGTTTTACTAATGTATTCAGGTAAAATGAACAAAATAATTAAATGTCTAAATATTGATTTAAGGTGCTCCAAATATTAATGAAGATTTGCACTCTAATTAACGTGGGTTAAACTGTAGTTTAGATACAGTTAGCCTTTTGGGTTGTAGAATGAGACTGAGATAACAGGATCTAGACATGATGCTGGCAATTTCTTTGCTCCAATGCAAGGGAAATGTATTCTCATTGACACTCTTCTTGAAAAATTCCTTATAACCTCTGTAGAATGATGTATTAAAATTTTCAAGTGCTTCTATGCCTTGCACAATGGGTATAAGTTTAGAAAAGCCTGGCAAAAATATGCTGATGAAGAGTGGAAAAGGAGGTTCGTGTTTGCTAAGTGTTCAACACTTCCACATATCTTCAGGAGAAGGACAAAGGCAAAGACAGCTAACCCACAGAAGAGAGCAAAGGAGCAGGCACAGGAATGATTTAGCTTTCTGGGATTTGGGTTAGGGAAGCTCTGCTACCTTCCAGCTTATCTCTGAGCAAACTCCAGGTTTTCATTCACACGTTTTATTGTTAGAATTTAAGTAATACAAAACTATTGGAGTGCGTTGTAGTGGGAGTGCTGTTGAGAGCAAGAACTCTTGGGTTCTTTCTGTCCTTCCCAGCTCATTTAACTTCATGTTCTGGACAGCGCCTGCTCTCTGATGTCCTGTCTCCAACTCCAGCATGTGAGTGCAGTTTGCAATAGCACCACATCTAATTCAGTCAGTGTCCTTGTTTTATTTTTTCCTGCCTCTACTCCCGTGTTAAAATTACTCCTCTGCTACTCACATGTCAGAAGATTTCATCATGATGCCGTTTTTGGGGGTTAAGTTACAGAAGCTGTGTGGACATTATAACACAGGTGCTGAGGAACCAGCACCCCAGTGATATGCCTGTCATTTTTGGGTGTTCATCCTTTGGTTTTACTGAGTTAATTGTTCAGGGGTGGGGAGCACACAGTCCTTCACCAGTGCAATTGTGAGCATTTATAAAAGCACACCCACAAGCCTGAATTTGGACTTCTCTAGAACCACTAACTATTTAAAAATTTTGGATTTTTCATTAAAATATTGTCATTCAGATTTCTATGTCTTTTCCTCAAACTATCTGAAAATAGTGAAGATTTTTTTTTCTTTGTGAGCATGAAGAAAGCAGAAATACCTGTGGCTTAAGTCACTATAGGAATTCTTTTTCATCGCTTGTTCCTGTGTTATAATTTTGTTTCTTTTACATTTCAACAGTTCCTGAATAAATAAGACTGATTGTGGCCCATTGGGATGCTCTTTTCCTTTTATTGTTATTTCTATTGAATTTTGGTGTAGAAATTCAATTGAGAAATTCAGAAGAGACAACTGTAGGTTGTGGTAAATGTTTAGGAGGATGTTGCATGGAAACAGAACAAAAGCACGACTTCAGATCTAAACAGTTAAAATTGTGGTAGAATATGGGCAGTACTAATAATTGAAACATTTCTCAGCTGAGTCTGCACTCAGCTGATAGATGAGGGCCCACTCATTCTCATAATTCTATTGTAGCATGAATTAGAGAGGGAAAACCAAAACTGGTTGAAAGTTACAGGAGACAAGTGAACAGTAACCTTTAAAGAAGAGGAAAAAAGAAGTCCAAGCCCAAAATATAAGCTGGGGGAGAAGGAATCACTTTCTCTTTACCCCTGAGTTTCATGCTAGGCCAGCTGTTTACGATCAAAACACTGGCATTTATTATTCTTTACTTTACTTTTCAAGGATACATAGATTCCAGCTAGAGCAGTTATTAGATAAATGTCATCATTTCAGTTTTATAAACAAGCAGGTTATTATAGATTCCTATGTTTTCCAACTTCCACTACACAATGTTCTTTTGTATGCCTCAGACAATGAGCTGACAGCTCCATGGAAATCTCGTACAATGTTCTGTAGTCAAAAGTGTTACGGAGTTCACTAGAAGCAGAAGAATGCATAATGCATTGAAGCAATGTTTTAGGCATTTATATTAGAGTTTTAATGGAAAAATTAAAAAGTAATGCTGCTTTGCATTGCAGTAACTGTACATCCACAGTATGTCTTCATTTCTGGCACATGAAGGGTAGTTTCCATAGCAGCAGCATCTGTAGCACTGAGCAACATGGAAATTGGAATTTTTTAGCTCTTGTATTTCACAGATTAGAAAGGTAAAATGTATGGAAATAGGGGAAAGTATATACTGAAGAAATGTGATCTTTAAAACATGCTTTATTCTTTCCAAAATTCTGATATTATGATAGAAAAAAAACAATTATTGGACTTCATTCCTACTTCATTAAGCTTCATATATGGCTTAATAAATGTGTATGGCAGCTATTTTTGATTTTGACTGACAGAACTAGAAAACTGCAGAACTATCTCTGTCCATGTTCTGGTATAATTTATTATCTGGCAATTCCTTTACTACTGGCCAAAAGTGACTAATAATTAAGGCCCGTTGCACTGAGACTGGATTTTTATTTTTCATACATTTCAGTACAAAGAGCACTTGAGGTATGATACAAATAAGAAACACCACATATGAAAAATTTCTGCTATTTATTCATATGAATGATGATTTTTTCTTTCAAATTCTCTAAACTAAAAAGTAAGATTCGCTTTTGTTATGCTCACAGGACTTAAAAATGCAACTATATGTTCTAAGGTACACATCCTCTTACACAGAATCATGATAGAAATATCTTCAGATCAGAAAAAGGACTGAAGGTTATTGCAAAGCTAGCACACTTTGGTAACTTCGGTGTAGGAAAACTTAGAACAAAGAAAATTTTAGTCCCAGAGTTGCTTCTCTCTAATTTAGCAAGAAGTGGCTCAATTATTTTTCTTAATATGTTAAGTCAGATTTTTATTTACATTGTTCTTTTAAAGGGAGTTAAATTTTCACTGTTGGTTAAAAAACTTCTGAAGCTCCTACCTGGTGAAAGAGCATGAAAGAACTTCATAAAAGCTATATATTGAAAATATAATTTAAAGACAAACTTTGTGTCTAAATATTTTACCATAAATTCTAGGAGAAGCTGTGTAGGACTGAGGGCTTACAATTACACAATTCACCAGGGAGCAATACTTTTCAGATACTTTTGTTTTCTGTTTTTGGTCCTAGTGCTCTGTGTAGACACTTCGCTCTGATGGTTATTATTTTAGGAGGGAATAGCAATTAAAAAATTATCCCTACTGAGACTTTGGTCCCTAACTCCTTTAAGCAGTCTGAAAAGTATACTTAGACACATCTTTAAATTTTCTTTTGCATTTTGCAGTCCATCCTACTGACTTGCTGTAAATGTTTAAGCAGCATCAAGTCTATAACCCTCTTTTAACAGCATTACCTTAAGGTGTTTAGAGATTTTAAGAAATAACACACCTACTGAAGGATTCATCTATAAACAACAGCTATTAGCTACCTAAAGAATAAATGTTCTTTATTTGTTTCATGCAGATGATTTACTTTTCTTAAAATACATCTTCAGCTGTTTGCATTGTGAAGAAAATGTTTAGGGGACTGTGACAGCTGGATAGACAGAGTTTATAAGGATGGTGGGCTCTGTAAGAACCCCTTGGATGTGCCAGGTGCTGCTTTTCCATAGATGTGCTCAAGTGTTCGAGTTTCCAGAGTGTCAGAGCTTTCCTGCCTGCATCCATGAGCCTGGACTAAAGGACTTTTGGCCTATTGATCAGGACACATTTTGTTCTTGGACCTTCCTGAAAAGTTATATACAGATTTAAAATAAAATAGAATATGCACCATATTTTGGTGCATGGATACAAATTGTAAAATTTCATGTATGCTTTTAAACCCAGCAGCTTTACTGCAGTTTTAAGCCTTATGAGCAAGGAATTTTTTGGGTTGCATAGTGTCAAGAAGACAACACGAGTTTTCAGCACTATATAGTAATGATATTCTTTCTCTTTTTAGTTTATTACAGGCTTTCTACTTACCCTTTGTTTTGTGCAAATGACTTATCATCCTGAAGAGAATAAAGAAATATAGTTCTTTGTTAGCCTGAGTTCCTGCTATGATTTATAAATGTATGCCCAAGCCTAATATGAAGCTTGGCTGACTCTTCATTTGAATAGAATTATTTTTTGACATATCAGCTGTAGCTGACAAAACTAATAGTTCAATACCTCATGGAACAAACCTCAAAGCCTGCCTTTCCTGTTTTAAAGATAGGAGACTGCTTTGGAGATAATTAATGCATATTGATATATGTATAAAATTGAGCGTTCCAGTCAGTGAAGAACATACAGTCTATCTGAGACATGGAAGAAAAGGCTTTACACATTTGATTTATATTTATAATTTTTATAGGAATTAATGGAGGAAGTGGAGAGAATGAGTTTTAATTTCATTTTGAAGACCATGACTTGAATCCTAGATTATATTGAGGATGTTTAAGTAAAATTATGTTAAATAAAATAGTTCTATTGTTACTATCTTCTTTGCTCTCCCACCTTTTATCCAAGCTCACTTCACCTGTGAATCTTATAATTGAGTATGTCAAAAGATACTTGTATCCATTTTTCTGCGTGTAATGCTTTCAGGTAACTGAAACTGGTAAATTCCAGAATGGCTAGAACGATTTTACTAGCACAGAATCTGAATATAATATAGCAACTTTGGATTATGACTATTTTTTTTTCTTCATGCTTTGTCTTCCATACACTTTCATGAATATACACTTAGGTCATAATGGGGCAGTATTATTCCTAATTACTACATCAATAATTTACCAACAAAGATAAGGAATGAAGTTTAATGGGTGCTTATTAGTCCTTGGCTTTTTATGACATACCTAAGATAACCCTTCAGTCTTGTAAATTGCAGTTCTGGTGGACAGTCATGGCCCCAGGAAGCAAATATGTCAGTGAAAAAGTGGTTGTGTGAAGTCTGCTTTTCTCCCATATCCTCCATTCCTTCCTAGTTTTGGCATTATCCATATGAAGAGGGAAGGTCTCCTGGCAGAAGTGCCTCTCAGGAGAGAGGAAGTGCAAGTGATAACTTCCCACTTTTTCCTTCTCAGCTTCTGGCAATCTGCAGAGCAGCTCATTATTGTGAGTGTACCTTTCTGTTTGATATCCTTTAATAAATGCTTCTTTCATGAATTTTCCTAACAGCTTTTCAATAGCATTTCATTTTTCAATACTTTTCGGTGATGAGTTTCTCAGTTTAATTACATATTACATTAAAAAAGTGCTAACCCGTCTTTGTTTAAAACTTGCAACTGAAAATTCCGCGGGCTACTTGTCACTTCCTTACTGAGTGATAGTTTCCAATTCCCTTCTTCATATCATTCATACTTCCATGTGTCTATGGTCTTCCCTCTGAGCCATTTCCTTGGAAGCTAGTCCATAATTTTTTTTTCAAATGGAAATAATTTTTGATCTCTGATAATCCTTCCTACATCATGTTTAGTTCTGCTGTATCCTTCTTGAGATGGAGTGACCACAATTACACGAGTGTCATGGATTTCTTTAATAGCAATAAGGCTTTCTCTCCTAAGCTCTTAATACTTTCCAAAAAATTCCTAATGTTCTATTTGTCATTTTAGCTGCTGCTAAACAGAGCTGATGTTTTCATAGAAGTACCGTTGCAAGATGGGTAATGACTTCAAGATTTCTTTCCTGACAGGTTATAGGTAAATTAACATCCATGACAAGCTAGAAATAATTAGGATTTTTTTTTCCTCTTTGTATCTACTGTATGTATCACTTTGAATTTATCAAATTAAATTTTATCAAGAAGTTTATCGTGCAATCAGTCCATATTGTGAGATACTTGTGCAACTCTTTGCTATCACTTACTCATTTCTCTTCCTATTTGGTTTTATGTTTAGTTTTTTTTTTTTTGGTTGTTAGTTTGTGGTTTTCTAGTTACTTGATTTTGAGTAATTGTTTGCTATCAGAAAATATCTGACTTCTCAGCCCCTTTCCAGATATTTCAGGAATACACTGGGGAAGCACACATTACCATAGGATTCCACTGTTAACTCATACATTGGGAAATGTGACTTAATTTCTGTCTTTCCCAGTCTCTGAAATGTAGATACTCTCCCCAGATTAATGTTTTCTTCTTCAGAAACATCTTTGAAACAGAGCCTTTGGTGAGCACCTTTGCCAGAATGTTGTAAGGAATTCAGGTGTAGAGTAAATGTCAACTGGACTGCTCCTATTAACACATTCATTGACTCTTTCAAAAAACTAATAGATTTGTGAGGCTTGACGATCTACAAAAATGTCTGGACTGTTGCCCACTACATCTTATTTACCTGCTTGTCTTCCTGTTCTACTCTTTAATAAGTTTCCACCACCATGTCTGTTGTAGAAGTCAGATTTACTGCTCTTCAGCTCCTGGAACTTTTTATGGAGAATTTGCTTCACCTTTATTGCTTTCCATTTCTTTGTTATCTGGTCTGATCTATGTTAACATCTAAAACACATGAAATTCAGACTTATATTTCTTTAGACTTCTTGGGTGAACTCTGCCTGTTCAGGAAAATTTGCTATTGTTCATGTCATGATTTTTGCAATTATCCCTTTGGCTGGATCTTCAGTATCAGACAAATCCCCTGATGCATCCCTCATAAAAAAGGGTACTCTAGAGCAGCTTCTCCAGCTCCTTCCTTTTGCATTTTGGTACAAATAGTTTCTTCCAGTCTTTTGCTCCAACCTAATATTTCATAACTTGTTGCACTTCTCATGTAGAGGTCTTGAAGGATATTTAATTTTTCTTTTTTTTTTAGAGGAATTTAAAATAAATCTATTAACAATTCTCGTAGCTTACATTCATTCTTTCCTATTTTCCTGTTTTTTGACCATTCCAGAAATTTCTGTAGATATTAGACTTTGATAAATTTCCATTTTTCCCTTAAACCACTATGATGATGGTACCTAAATAAATAAATTTCCTTTCAACTTTAAAAGTGTTCTGTTTTTCACTTCTCATTTTAATAAGTTTTCCTTTTAACAAACGTCCTCACTTTTACACAGCTTTTCTTTCTGAAACTAATGACTGCTGCAATAGAATTTTTGTTTAGATGTTTTGCTATTCCGTTACATCAGAAAAACTTTCACAGCCTTCTAGGCAACACATAGGAAACTGAAATAAAGCAGATTCAGTCTCACAATCACATATGAAAAATGTTCATAGTGATTCCCTTTGGAATATGTCATGACTTCTGAAGTATCTACCAACTTCTGATTCTGAATCTCCACTGTATTGCAAGTTCTTTGTACCCATAAAAATTAATGCATAACAGAAGCAATTAATTAGACAATGTTCAAGGCTCATTTTCCATGTGTAAAATGAGACAACGTCAGGTGGTAGACGACATAGAAAGAAAAACCCTAACTTTGTTAAAAGAAAAAAATATTTAATACAGCTAGAAATGTGTTGCATCAATAAAAAAGACTTAAGTGACTGGCAGTCTCACTGTTCAGTTTGCATCTTGCACAGAGGCACTGCTGAGTAACAGTCTGTACTGCTCTTGTGTAATACTGCTGTTTGTTTTGAGGGGAAAAATAAAATGATATTCCATTCTCTAAGAATGGATGTTTTATAACATTTTGGGCTTATCTAGAACATAATTGAAACTTTATTTTCTTTTTTTTTTTTGAATAGAAAAATACTATAGTTTTGCATTTTTTTTTGTACATACATATATGTCTTTCTGGAGGGGTGGAAATTTGTGGCTCGTGTTCTGGTGTTTTATAGTATTTTTCTAATATAAGGTTTACAAAAGGTTTTACTTTACACTTGAGTATATACTTATTCTGTCTAAAGATCTAATGTACCAGTTTCTTTCTACCTTTAATTGTGCTTATTCTGAGAGCTATTTATTAGATCTTTGCTTGCAGATAAAGGAAGAGTACTAGTGTTAAAGATACCATGCTATATAATTTTCTGTCATAATTTCAGAAAGAAAACAATCTAAACTGGAAAAGGAACACAAATTTAGATTGCCATATTCATGACGAATGTTTTGGAAGCCTCTGAAAATGTACCTGCAATTTTTGCAAGTCCTTTTTTTTGTTTTCCAGGAGAGTTTAGCACATTTAGGAAACATCAAAAAGATTTGTGAATATAATTGTTGTTGTTTATATTGGTTTTCCTCTTTCTTGATTTAAATAAGAAGCAGGCTTGCCAGGTATATGTGGGCATATAATTCACTGAATTCCCTTCACATACCCCTCTCATCTCCTGTCTTTTCCCATCTGTTATGGATGGGAGAAAAATGGGTGTTTGATAAGAGAAATTATGAATCTGGAAAATAAAAAACGTTATCGGATGGAGAAAGGATTGATTAATTAATTCAGGAAAGATTGTTAATGTGATCAGGGAAAACAAATGAGTTCTTTTAGCAGTAAGGACAGGCAAAGACAGCATCTGAAGGGTGGCCAAGAGAATGGAGTGCTGAACAAGCAAATGATTATTTGACTAATGCAAGGGTTGGGAGCTGTGTATCTATAAAAATGTAGCTCTGTGGCTCTGCCACTTTTGCTTTTGGTTTGTTTTGGCTTTT
>VZRO01003117.1:402226-442997 GCA_013397915.1 Daphoenositta chrysoptera
ATGGTATGAACATGAATGCACAAAAGTGTGCACGTTCACACACAGATTTGCAGTGAAGTAGATAAAAGAGAGTGGAGGAGTGTGCTTGCAGAAGTTTGATCCTGTGTTCCCTGCTCAGGAGTAGCTAGGGCAGTGCTGATGCAGTGCTTGCCTGGTTACAGGTACACGCATTGTGCCTGTCAGTGCTCAGGCAAAACAGCAGGAGCTTCTCTGAAGTGGTTGGTAAACTTCCTGGACAGTTCTGAAATGTTGACAGGCATTTTAAGTTCTCTGGGCAAAATTAAAAGAGATCTAATAGAAAGCATCCTTTTAAAGCGTTTTCTAAAAACAAATCCCCAAAATAACCTACAAGTATCATATTTTTATTTTTGCGCCCACTTAATAGGACACTTCTTAATTTCCTGTTGGCAAGCCAGTTGTAATCTTTAGCTGGTAACTAATTTGGTCATAAAATACTGACCCAGATTTTTCTGGATAATTAACAAGTTGGGCAAATCAGCAGAAGCAGGTGTAGTATATTTTCAGTACCAGTGAAGAAAAGCAGTTAGCTGGTGTTTTAATTCTCATTTCCAGTAATGAACTATGTAACATTCTGGCTGGCTAATGCAATTAGCATTGTCTCCTCCTCCGCTTACTTCCTCACTTTAAAAAAAAAAGAAAAAGAAACTCAACCAGGAATCTATAAAAGGCCAAGAATTACTGACCCTTTTTGCACTCCTCTCACAATCACGTTATTAACCTTCTGGATTGAGCCTTGTGTAGAACAGTAATAAAAAATTTATACAAATATGTATCATGTTATGAGCTGAGACAGAAAACAATGTTTCCATTCTTCAAGCAATTAATTATTGTGATTAATGTATTCCCCCTTCTCTAAGCACAATTCTGCCAGGCAGAGTCAGCCCATTGACATATTGTAGAATTATAATGCATATCTAATTAAAGGTGACCTGAAAAGGCAGGGTGTTTAGCCTTCCCTGTCAGGACCAAGAAACTGTTAATCAGAAAGTGCTTGCTTTCCACACCACCCCACCCCTCCCTTTTTTTATTTTTGTGCTAATTTCAAATCTTCTCCCTGCATCAGTGAGCAGATGAGATCTTCAGCCAGCTTTCATCTTTCAGAAAAATGAATAGTGCAGAAAGAACATTATCAAATGAGCTGTTGAAGAAGTCAGTGAATATGTCATTGAGTGTGACTGCTTCCAGAATGAATTTAGATTTATCTCTGTTATCTCCCCTCTCCCGACTCACTCTCCACACTCTGTTTGCACTCAGTCCACATGTCAAGCAGGGTGGGTCATAATGAATCATGAGGGACAGTTACTTGTAGAATAGTGACAGGTCCAATTGTGATACAACTTGTTCTGGAATTAAGTTTGTTAACATTATAAATTGTCTCATTTGACCAGAGGTTTAAACACCTAGAAGCTTTTATGCATGCAATTTCTTAAAGGATTTCTTTTCCATTAGGCAGCTGCTGCTTTACAGTATTCCACAAATGAAATTGTTTTATCACATCAATAGCTGCACAAAACAACTGTGACAACAAGAAGACTGTTTTTGCCCCCATCTTGCTAACAAGTATCATTCAAATCAATAAACTCTGGCAACTGGATAACACCAAGAGAAGATATTATTTAAACTCAATTTTTAAACACATTTCCAAATCCACACACTGATGCAAAATTCTGATACAAGCCAAGGAATTTTCATACTATCCTCTTTGGTTTCTCTAGAAATAATCCACTGAGTTAACATCTTAAGTAGAAAACCAATAAATATTTTTGTTTTTCCCTGCCAGTATTTTTTTTTCTATATGTGATGCAAATTTGTTGTCATAAGATTTTTTTTCAAATTATTTTTGCATGTGATAGAATATGGTATGATTAAATTGCAATGTTTTACCCACAGGGAAAAAAAGACTAATATTTCTCTTCAATTGTCAGTATTGCCATGTAACAGAATGTGATATCAAAAAACCTGCAAAGTCAGCACACCTTCTGAAACATTTGTTGTATTCTGTAAACCCTTTGGGGTATTTGTCTAGTCACTTCATACTTGTGATCACACTTCACTAGGCTAGTCCTAGACAAAAAAGATATCTTGGATGTTTTTCAGTTCAACAAAATTAATAAGTAGTGTCATTGATGTCGAAAAATATCTTCTACAGTTTATCAAAATCACCAGAATAACTGTTTGGTGCTCCTGATTTTTATCTTTTTTTTTTTTTTTTTTAATCATAAGCCTATTTCATGTTCAGAAGTTTGGGAAGTTGCTGTTGATTCCGTGATATTTGCAGGAGTCTGCTGTTTGGTAGGTGGAGATTGGCGTGGTTATAGATGTGTATTTTCCCTCGGATGTCTGTGAGGGCACGAGTGCACATGTGCTTTCCTCTGGATTTTGGGACAATGCATTTAAGGGGAAGAAGTTACTGTGCAGCAGCAGTTGCAGCCAGAGAAGAGAGGAGTGAGGATATGCGAGAGGAACAGCCCTGCAGGCACCCAGGGCAGTGAAGGAGGAGGAGGAGGAGATGCTCCAGGTGTCAGAGACAAGATTCCCCTGCAGCCCGTGGAGGACCCCAAGCCAGAGCAGGTCCTTGAAGGACCCTGTGATCCCATGGAAAGCCCATCTGGAGCAGGCTCCTGGCAGGAGGGAGAGAGGCAACATGTGATGAACTCACCACAGCCCCAATTCATCCCCCTGCGCTGCTGTGAGGAAAGGAGGTGGAGAAATTGGGAGTAAAGCCCAGGAAGAATGGAGAGGTGGAGCCTAGGTGTTTTCAGGATGTGGTTTTCTTGCTCATTATCATACTCTAATTTAAACGGTAATAGATTAAATTAATTTCCCCAGGTGGATCCTGCTTTGCCCCTGACAGTAACTGGTGATTGATCTCTCCTGTCTCTATCTCAGTCCATGAGCCTTTCATTACATTTTACCCTCCCCTGCACAGCTGAGGAGGGCAGTGATAGTGGCTTTGGTAAGGACCTGACACCTCGCCAGGGTATTTGCCTGAAAAGACTTACTGAAACAAAAAAGATTCACACTTTCTTAGTTTTGAATTTTTTTTTTTTTTTTGTGTTATTATGTCTGGATCTCAATGTTTACATGTTGGTGTTACTGATTAAAGGGTTACAGGCATGTAAAAAGGTAAGGAAAATGAAATGTTAAACAGTGAATTAAAGAAGGGTAGCAACTAAAGCCAATCCTAAAGCCAGTGCAAGCTTTTGTCCACAATCTATCATTGTCTGTAAAAATAGAAAGAAGTTACCACAATTTGAGAATATTACCATTTTTCTCATTAACAATATGATGTATTTACAGTTCCAAATGATATTGATATGCATTTTTTTATTTAGGGCTGTAGTTGCAAAAATTGTTTACAACCTGTGAACAAGGAAAACATTAAATGTTTGTTTAAGAAGTACTATTTTTCAGAAGAGAAACTGAGGCTTGGGTCAAATAATCAATTGTATAAAAGACTCGGAGGAAATCCATGTCAGAATTGAGAGCTGAAATTCTTCCTCAACTGAGTCCATTGCCTTCATTAAAAAGAGACCTTCTCCTTCTGTCTAACCCTCCTCCATGCTTCTAGGACTGTGAATAACTAAGAAACACAACAAAATTAACAAGTAGGTTATAGATTGAACATTATTTGTCACAGCATCTGCAATCATCTAGAGATATGTATGTATGTGCATATATATATATATATATATATATATACAGATATTGACCAGGCATTTGTGCCTGGTTTTTTGCTGGCTCTCAATTTTTCTGAGACATATTACTAGTATTATTTTCCTTAAGATTTTGAGGATCTCTCTATTTCTGTATTTTAGTAACCTTTCTCCCCATAATAAGTTCAAATACGTTTGGGGGGGTTAAGTTTTCTGACATACAAAGCAGTGAATAACCCTTCAGTCTTCACTGAGTTTATGTGAAAGTAAGATTCCTTTTAATTTCAGTGGGATTTTTGCTTGATTAAAGACTAAAGATTTCAGGATTCCATTGCCTCAGCCTCAGAAAATGTAAAATAAAAAGAATTATGTTAGAAATAAATCTTGCAGGTAGTAAACTATTACAAATATTGATAAATCAAAGAACTGGAGGGAAGTATTTGAATAGATCAGGGGACACCTAAATATGATCAGGTGAGGCTACAATTGTTTTGATGGTCTTCCGGTACAAATGAGAAATTTTTCACGAACAATTTTGCCTAAAGTGTCACAGGATGTGAGAATTTACCACGAGTGGTTACCAAGAATGGTAACGTTTTTGTTGCTTGTAAAATATCTTTCTTGCATAATTATTGATATGTAAAATATAAAAATGTTTCCAAGTTAAGTTATACCCCTGCTAAAGTATAAAATGTAAGGGTTATTTAATCATTACAGAATTCTATTGCAGAAATACTAGAAGTTAAGTCCCAGAAGAGACCAAAAAAAAAAAAAAAGGCAATTTTCCTTGTTGTGTGGGGAATCTTCAAAATACTAACATAAACCGAAGGAAATGCTGATATTTTGCATTGTGTTAAAAAGCTGCTAGAGGGGAGCTAAATATGAAGAAACTTCTCGGTTAGCTGTTCCAATGTATGCATACTGCACCCACAAAACCTTTCATCTAAACTCTGTTTGTCCTGTGTAGGAACTTGTTACCCAAATGATGGACCTGTTCAGGTCAATGGGTGATTTCATGGAACATGAAACATGTACAGCTTGGGCTGTGTGATGCTGATTAAATCTGGGTTGGAGTCTCATTCCTTCCTGTAACGTGTATTACTTTCATCTATCATCACGTACCTTAAATCAGCACGGAATTAATGCAGTGAAGTACCTTAGGCAAAGTCTAAGCCTTCCCAGTGCTTTGAGCTCAGGAATCACCCCTTGGAATGCTGCATGCCAGTCGATTCTTCAGCTCAGACACAAGGCAGTGGCTGATCAGAGCTTGCAGTGGCACTCAGCTCTGAATCAGGTATTCCGTGACTGGCGACAAAAACTGGGAAAAGAGCAGTGGGCTTTGGTTTTGGTTGTGTGCAGAGATATCTCAGTAATTCTATCTAATTTACAGAAGTCACTCCAGATTTACACCAGTGCTACTGAAAATCAAAATCTGGCCCATTGTCTTAGCAAAATACACCAAGTCAATATCAGTTCATTACAGAGAGGAAGAGAGAAAGGGAATGAGAGAGAAAACAAGGATTTCGTTAGCAATGCATTCTGTAGTATAAAAGATAAAAAGGAATATCCAATTAACACACCACTATAATTGCTTGCAGACATTCTTTTTTATTTAAAGATGAAATAGCTAAGAGTTCTCATCAAAACTGGGGTCACAGCCTACATATTAAATGAAAGAAATTGATTGGGCTTTATTACACCCTGACTACTGCAAATGTGCCTCAATCACTGATTGCTATAAATTTATTCTTATAAACTACTAATTGCCCAAGTCATAATGGTAACAATGGTATAATGAAATTATCTTGATCAAGCTGATGCACAAATTTTGCTTGACAACATGAGCAGTGTGAGAAAAAAGGAAAGAAGACATGCATACAAATACATAATGTTTCATTAAAATTAAAACCAATGTTAAAACAACTGTTCTCTGAAGTATACAAAGTTCTGTATTAGAAGGGCTTCCTTTAGAAAAATCATTTAAGAAGACAGGCATTTACATTTATAATAAAATGATCTTGCATTTTTTATTTGTCTTGAAAATTAATGACTTACTTAATCACATTTGATCAAAGGAGATAAGTTGATGTAGTCATGTGTTTCTGATTGCATTAAGCCTGATCCAGAGTGGCATGATGGATATTTAATAGTCTTGCTGTCCCTCTATATCTTGTCACCATTTCTTGATATGCATGGATACTGTAGAGCACACCACAGCACAAAACTGTACTTTTAATAGAACAGACTAAGGTTAGAAAAAAGGAAATTCTTTTGGAGCTTACATGGTGGAGCTTTTAGAAGTAGGTTATCCACCATCAAAATATATTTCTTTAAAAGACAAGCATCTCAGGTAACTCTATATATAGATATACAGCTTGAAGTATTTTCTCCTTTTAAAAGTGCATTTTGCTTCTATGCTGCCTCTGTTAAAAGATACTGCTATAATAGGTTTCAAGGACTAGGCAGAGTGAAAGTATGTAGAAACAAAGATAGCCATCCAGAAAATGTAGGAAATTTCTAGAAGCTGGAATGCAGAGCATTGTGTAAAATGCATAAATTGGTGCTATTTATGTTGTGCTAATAGCTGTTTCTACAAGTGTCAGCTGAGCCATTCATAGGGAATATTGGTATGTATGAGAAATTATTTCTGAATAGTTCAAATGTAGTTCCAACTCTTTCCAAATTAATCTCACCAAAAATTTTATTTAAATTGACGCCTAATTCTTTCTCACCAGAGTATTTCTTCAGTATGAAACTGTCCTTTTTTCATGAGCATGTCTTGCTTTCCTCTCTAAAAATGGAGGTCCAAACTTTTATACAGGGGTACAATATTTTCATTCTTCAGAATAAATTGCTCCCAAAATTGCTATAGTTGAGACGATCCTATAGGAAGTTAAAAAATTCAGAGACAACCAAGCTGGAAGGGTTTCAGGAGGCCCTTTAGCTTAGCTGGCACGCCCCACCCCAATTGGGCTGTGTATTTGCTAGGCTGCCCCACATTTTAAGTTTCCAGCTACTGCGGTCTCTGTTTGTCCTGTTGCCAGAAAGCTTTTCACCAATGGCTAATCTAAACCCTTTTTGCTGCAATTTATACTTAGTGACACTTGTTTCATGTGTAAGGACCATGGAAAATCGTTTATTCCTCTAGTCTTTGCAATATTTCAGATGTGGGAAGTCTTTGGCTCTGCCTCTTCCCTCCTCTTTACACATTCCACTCTTCCTGCTTCTTTACTATTGGTCTTTAAGCCCTAATATGATGAGAGCTGTTTTGAAAAGAAATATATATCTATTTGGGGAAACATACAGGAGTTTAGGACAGAAATAGCAAGAGTCTTCAGCCTTTCAGGAATAAATTATCTCCAGGGGAGCACACCTACAACACCTAGTAGGGCAGGGGCTAACCCAGGCACAGCCAATTTTCACTCGTATATTCATAATTCTGTGGCACTTATTCTATTCTAACTATGTGGTAGTAAGTATTAAGATTTTACTGAGTCGTATTTGTGTGTTTAGTGATGAATTTGGATTCTGCTCTGGTGTTGTTAGAGTTGCAGACAGGGTTTGTTTGGTTTAGATTGCTGTATTATTATTATTTAGCACTTTATTTTATTTAGGATAAAATTGGGTTAGAATTTTCTTCAACACTGTCAGATAGGACTCCTGAAAAAAAAAAAAAAAACAAACACCAAAACATTTTTCACACTTGGGAGCATTTTTTTTTATTCTTTTTTTTTTTTTTACCTCTGTTGACCTTTTCATGATGTTGTTGGTTTTAGTTGCGGTTTTCAGGTGGACTTGTCCTATGACCAGCTAATGTTTCAAAAAAATCTGTGTTTCTACAAGTGGGCATGTTTATAGATTCAGACTATATATGAAAGATAAACTAGCCTGGAGAGGACGGGACTAAATTGACAAATACCCAAAGACATGTCCGAGAAAAAGAAACAGTGTAACAATGCTTATAAGAGAATGGTGGAGTTTTTAATCTATTATCTAAGGTGAGGAGGTTCCTTAATATTATTAATGTAGTCAGCAAATGATACCTGGAGTACTATTCTGTGCAATATCCCTATTATTTCTGGAATTTGTACAACAAGAACGCCTAAATTGGGTTTTCAAAATGGCCTGTTCATATAATGCTGTAACACTTGTTGTCTGTCTTACTCATCCATTCCTTTATCCATCTGTCTCTGTATCTATCGTGAAATGACAATCCTAACTTACTTTAAACTCTCCAAAGGTATATTCTTAAATTTTAATGTTGGAAAAGCTTCATGATGACTGTTACTTTGGCTTAATGTGGTATCGCTTCTGACAGCTGCCGCTGTAAGAAAAGCAAAGGATGACTGCATTACTGTCACTTTCTGTCAGATTCTGGTTGCCAAACTCTTGCAGGGATGATGACAGTGAACCAAACAAGAGTGACAAAGGGAGTCAAAGCTGTGATTTTGAATAAGGAAGAGTGGACACTTGAATTACGTTTTGTTCGTGCCATTCATTCTCTTCTACTTGTGGGCTTTGTGGCATGGTGCTTGCTCCCATTTTTTAAATTATTTGTTCTTTGGGACTTGTACCCACTTTTGGTACTCTCAAAACCCCCCAAAAATAACTGTTAACTAGCCCAGAGTAGGTCAGAATAAGAACAGAAAAATAGTTGTAAGTGTGGAATGTACTTGAAGGAGAAGGCAAACACAGGGTGTGATGTCCAAGTACACTCAGATTGTCTGGAAAGGAGCTTGCACTTGTAGGTGCAATGAAAATGTGATCTTATTTTCAAGGCAAATCTGGTGGACACAAATTAGCACCATTTTTTTTCCAAACTAATTTCTGTATCTTCATTTGTCCAAAGTTTCTAAATAAAGGAGTCAGTAACGTCTGCATGTTAGATTGAAAAATTGCTGCAAGTGCCATTAGAACACAGTACCATTATCCAACCTTTCCCAATGTATGATGGCAAAGTTGCAGAGCAAAGGCACAGAGCCCTTCTCACAGGGACAGGTTTTACCCAGCAGCCTGGTGTGCTTGCTGGGGTCCTGTGAGGAGCTGGTGTGGGAGGGGGATTGATCCAGGACAGCCTCAGCAGCTCCCTGCCTGAATTCCCAGCAATATCTTAGGCAGGGTCCTGTGATGTCCCAGGGGCAGGAGGATCACAGACTTCCATGCAGTTTTCCAGGATTTTTTCTTTCCAGGACCAGAAGGGAGCCAACAGGAATTATAAAAAGAGCATGCAGTGAACTTCTCTTGTCTGATTGTATTTCCCTTCTTTCCCCAGTGTCCTTTACTCTCTGACCTTTCCATCTGTTCTTGACCCTACAGCTGTGATGATGGGACTGGGTAGGTGATAACAACACACACACACACATATATATATATATACACATATATGTTTTGTTGACTTGGGTTCTAATCCATTTTGCTGTTCTCTAGTACGAAAGGGAGGTTTCTGCAATTGAGAGACATTCACTCAAACTATAAGAAAGCTTCATGCATAGTGTTAACCATTTTATGGAGAGATAAGCCAGGAGAGACTGAGTGGGAATGAAAATAAATGAGTGGGCAAATACTGTGACTAGTGCTAGGAAANAACCTGTTTATACTTGTTAGTTTTTTGTAATGAAGCTTAACAGTGTGACACTGCCTCAGTTTGCAACTTACTGCAAATTTCTCTAAGTGCCAGTAATGGCCAAGATTAAGGGTGGAGCAGTGACTGTTGCCTGGATCCAGGTGACAGAAGTCCAAAGGATGCAGTGAACTTCTCTTGCCTGATCGTATTTCCCTGCTTTCCCCAGGGTCCTTTACTCTCTGACCTTTCCATCTGTTCTTGACCCTACAGCTGTGATGATGGGACTGGGTAGGTGATAACAACACACACACACACATATATATACACATATATGTTTTGTTGACTTGGGTTCTAATCCATTTTGCTGTTCTCTAGTACGAAAGGGAGGTTTCTGCAATTGAGAGACATTCACTCAAACTATAAGAAAGCTTCATGCATAGTGTTAACCATTTTATGGAGAGATAAGCCAGGAGAGACTGAGTGGGAATGAAAATAAATGAGTGGGCAAATACTGTGACTAGTGCTAGGAAACAAAAATTATTTTGATAGCCTTTTCCCATATTATTTGCACTGAGATAGCATTATTACTGCAGTACTCTGTTAAATGCTAGTGCGAGTTCTTAGCTGTGGCTGATTTACTAAGTATCTATGAGAATATGGCTCTCCCAAATCTGCTGTATGTTTTGTATTTTGTGTCATTGTTCTTCAAAGAGGAGATTCCCTGTTTCCTGAATGTTCTCTGGAATCGTCAGCTGAAACGTGCTGCAGCAGTCACAGGAGAGAACGCTGTGACAGATTGCAAAACAGTGTTGTTTATGTTTCAAGTTCCATTAGGAATGAGCTGTTTTAGAAATCAGATCAACTGTGATATTTCAAATTCTGGGAAATGTTTTTCAAAGGGCCTTGTACTGGGAGGTAATGAAAGATTTCTTTAGTTTGCTTAGTTTTGAACTAGAGAGAATTTTAAAATGTTGAAACTGGAGCTTAGGTGAAACTCAAGTCTGATTCAGCTTGCTGGTGTGTCTGTTCCTAGTTCTAGAGCAGCATTCAAGTACCTTTAGAGACAGGCCTTTAGTGACAATATTCCTTGCTGTTTATTCTAGGAAACTATTGGCTTTTGTTCCAGCAAAGTAGATTTAGAGTGTTGTTTTGTATTCCTAGGAAGGATATCCATAGTGCTGACAGAGTTCCATGGAAACCTTGTACATGATGGACTTGTTTTTTTCTCCTTAATTTTCTTTTTTTCTTCCCTTACCCGTTCCTCTCCCGCCTTTTTTTTTTCTTTTAATTTTTAAAATTTCTTTTAAGACTGACTTTAGTATATCAGAGATCAGAATTTGCAATCAAAGCTTGACAGCATACAGCAGAAACTTAATCCATCTTCTTTAACCACTATACTTAGGCTATCTGTAGCAACAAAAGCCTATGTGTGATTAGTTTGTTTTATATTACTCTCTTTGACTATTGTAGTTACAGAATAACTGGCCAGAAGAACCATGCTTTAAACTCATGTAGAGTTTAGATTTGTTCTCTGTGTTTTATAAATCAGTCATGTGCTTGTATGTTAGAGTTATGACAAAGCTTTGTGATTTAATTTTTAAAATCAGACCACTAAATGTAAGGGAATATGTAACTACGTTGTATGCCGGGGTATTATTTGAAAGACATACTCTCACTTTTAAACTTTATTCACACTAAAAATAGGTGCTTCTAGTCCTAAAACAAGAACATGGTTGAAGGTCACGTAGTAATTAACTCTTGGATGCAAGTCATCGGCATTGGAAGGGTATTCTTCACTTGTTTTGTGGTGCAGAACACATGCTTCATTAATCAGAAACCTATCAACCTGAGATTGAAAACTAATAAAATCAAGTGCTATGGTTCGACATTGCTGGGGACACCGCTTAATACACATATTTCTTCATGCAATTTTCAGCATGTGTTCTGGATTTTTTTCTTGATTGTGAGGATTTTAGAAGAACTTTAATAACCCAACTCTTGTGAGAAGATAAAAAGAACCAAAGCTATCTTCACAAAAAAGAAAAGAAGGGATGAAGATTTTTCTATAAAACATCTAGACTTTTCATTTCTCACACAAATTGTGGCCATTATAATCTCTTCAATAGTGTGGGAGGGAAAAAAGACATTTATAAAAGGCCATAATGAGCTACATAAATGCTGGTTACATCTTTTTGCTCTAGTGAAAAATCTCCATGTACTCCA
Source organism: Daphoenositta chrysoptera (assembly GCA_013397915.1). NCBI lineage: Eukaryota > Metazoa > Chordata > Aves > Passeriformes > Daphoenositta > Daphoenositta chrysoptera. Next base: position 413,690 of record VZRO01003117.1, read on the forward strand.
GTTCTGAATATTTTGTTTTCTTTTCTTCTGAAAGGAAGGGTGAAAAAATGAGTACAAGACATAACTCTCTCCCTCATAGTGGGGTAGAATTTGAGGAGCAAAGCACTTGAGGAAATCAGCTCCTTGGTTACCTTGCTATTAGCCATAGACTCTGAACACATGGGGTTTAAGATTGTGATGAAAAATCTTGTCGGGTTTTGTGCTTTTTGGTTTGTAATCCTTACTTTAAAGCCCGAGATTTTTCTGTGGAAGATAACTTCATTCATTGTATTTTGTGATTTCACTGTCTTTTATAATTTTAGCATGCATCACAGGTTTAAAGAACAAAGAGCATAGCTAGCAAGGGGAAGTGTCTACATATTCTTCACTTGGAAAATTCTTAACATTGCTTTTTTTATCTCTGTAAAAATCATATTATAATATCCCAAATGCTTGTTCTTGTTATTATTGATCTTTATTGTTTGGATTTTTTTTGGTTTGGTTTGGTTAGTTTTTTTTAATAAATGGTTGATAATAAAGCCACTCTAAAAGTAGAATTTTCTCAGCTGCAGCACTGGTATTGAGTGAAGCAGAGACAGAACAGAAAGTCTTAAAACCATAAGCTATCATAAATAGATGTTGGAATAGGCCATTACAAAATCACATTATGTTCTTTTGTATTTTTTGGTTGCCACTTTTTCATTTTGATTACTGTCTTTTGACTCTGTTACCATTCAAATATATTGCCACGGCACAGACCTTCATTTGTGACCTCTGTTACAATCTGACTGATTACTGTGTTCCTTTACTGTAATCCTTGTACTTTCAAAGAGCAGATTGTTATGGCTGTCACTGTCACATTTTTTCCACTTTTTCCTAGAACAGTGGCAGAAACAGATTAAATTTTATAGGTAGATGTATGGTTAAGATATTTTATAAAATAAATATTCAAGCTTCTACTCTGTTTCAACTATCTGAATGTTTCTTTTGCTATTTGTCACCTGAGTTTAAAAGATTTTAAACTCTAAAATATAATCAGGATCTTCCAGCATTTTCTAAAACTTAATTTTTAAAAATGTATTTGACATGAAAGAAAAAATTTTGGAAAGACAGTGCCTGTAATTTTCTTTGTAAAGCTTCTTTGTAATATACAGGCCAACTGTTGAATAATAAAGTCAAATCAGGTCCAACACAATCTTCAAGGGATTGGTTTTTTAAAACATTACAAAGTGTGATTCTTGGGTGTCCTGTGCAAGGCCAGGAGTTGGACTTTGATGATCCTTGGGGTCCCTTCCAATTCAGGACATTCTGTGGTCGGAGTAAATTTTATTTAAAGTTGCAGCAGACATCTTTCCAACTCAACTGACTGCTGCTCTGTCCTTTCTCAGGAAAAGGTGAGATCACTCTTAAAAGGAAAATTTTGGTTGACTCAGATCTGTGATCTTCACTGTTATTAGTTCAGTTACCTCTCTGCAGAACAAAATACTCAGTTTTAAGGAGAGAGGGGACTTTACTCCCTTGGAAAATTTTTTAAAAAGTAGTGGAGGAGTTTTTCTTTTGGACTTGATAGGATGTCTGAAAATTTCCTTACGTAATAGATGGACTGGATAAGTTTTAAATGAGGTTTCAGACTTGTGAAGGTAAAGAGAGGTAAAGAGAACTCTGAAACACTAGAACAAGTGTTGCTGTATAAACTAGAAGAAAGGGTGTTGGTAATAAAAGTTTGGGCAGGTTCTTCTTATAGAAGCCCACTTCAAGGAAGATATGAAGAGGAGTAAAAAGTACATGGCAAACACTAGAGAGGCACTTATATTTGTCCCAAATATGTTATGGGATACATTTTAAGAAACATGGGAGAACCAGAGTATTATATGACTAAGTGAAATTTAAGAGGAGAAAGGCTCCTTGAAACAGAAGAGCCAAAAGGCAAGATTTGTTAATTTTGTCAGTGTATGCTGCAAATTGTAACACAGGAGCAATTCCAGGATTATTCCTAATGATCATTCTTTTTTGCTGTCATGGTGTCGAGCAATCTTGGTATGAAAACATCTCTCCTACCTAAATGACAAATGAATTAACTTCAGTCCATCAGCACAAAGTTCTAGGATTAAACTGGACTCATTTCACTCAATTATTAGAGAATCTTGGGTCAAATTAGATATCCAGCACTTAGAAGTCTGACCTCCCACCAGCTTACAAACCTGTAAAGGCTGTTGGCAGGAGGAGCATCTGTTACATCCTTTGTCTTACACAGTCAGTCCTTTGTGCAGAGAACTTCACAAGCAAGCAGTTTTTCCCTTTACACCGTGATCTGCCCCTTCATCCTCTTGATCTCTCTCTCACTGCTGAACCCAGCCATCATATGCTTTGATAGTTTTAGCTGTCCATAAATTATAGACAATAAAACACTTTGTGTTTTCCCACCCACCCATTTGCCCCCTTTGTGTCCTTCCTTGCCTTCATGTTCCATTCTTTGCTTCCTCCTGCACAGAGAACTCTGTCTCGGTGGGTTTTATTTCTGTTTTTCCGGCTTTGACTCTTCAGTGTGCAAATTTCCCTCAGGCAAACCTCTGCAGGGCTGACTCGGCAGTCAGTGGCATTTGTCAATTCATTGATCACTCTCCACCAGCAGTAGGAAGGGGAAACTCGCCGAGTCAGCAGCGAGCAACCGGCCTTTGCGAGGATTAGGCTGTAAGAACCTCCAAATTAAAAATAAAGAGCTTTCTGATTTCTCTGCAGTGGGACTTTCAAAATGAATTTAAAAAGTCTCTCAACCCTCTCGCTTCATTCAACTGTAATTTTTCTTATTAATTCCTTCTCATTTTCCAAAAGACGACTCTCCTGTGGAAAAGGAAATTGTGCTTTACATGTTTAAAGAATTTTACATTTTATTCTATTTCTTGTTATAACTCTACGTTCACATAAGTCAAACAAGAAAGCGCTTCACATACTAGAATATGTCCCTGCTCCAATTATCAGTGGGGCATGATCTAAGTTTAAAGACGTATTTTCACTACTGGCCCTCTCCCCCTTCCCATCCCTTCTTTTACTTGCATCATCTCTGTCATCCTTATGGGAGAGTGCTGGTTTGGGAGAGAGAACAAATGGTTGAGTTGGGGATAAATATGGTTCCTTCTGAACTCTCTGAGAAAAGAAGCTATTTTATTTCAACTGAAGAAGAACTATAGCATTTTGACTGCTGAAAATTCTCCCTAGGCTAAATCTATTTTCTTAGAGGATCCAAATTTTTTTGAAGCATAGTCTTTCCTAAATAGCTCTTCAATGAACATTTCCATGGGAGCTGGACTGAACAGTTCTTTTCTTGCCTTCCTATCTTTTCTTCCTCTCCCTATATATATGCTCTAGACTCTTATTTTTTTGTCAGGAAACAGATATGCAGATTCTCCTTAAAAGTGTCATCATTTTGTCACAGATAGAGGAGCTAAAGATTTGCACAATGGACACTCATCTAGCTGTATCTCGTATTTTCACTTCCTGAATATTACTTCACCAACTATTCCATGTGAAGCAAATGCAATTGTTTGTAGATGGGGCACAGACTATGTGAATTCCATTCTCCTCCCCACTGATCTCTTTTCCCGCTTTTGCTATTTAATGGGAGTTGTACATGAAAGGGATTGGAGTTCAGATTTGGGATTTTGTGAGCGTTGTTTTTATGCTTAATTTTGTACAATAAGTGATAAAACAAAAGAATTCTGTCCTTGGCAATGATATTTTAAATTATTTAAAAGCTCACTTAGAGAATATTTTCCAGTATTCTCTCTAAAGACACCATAAGCCTCAAGCCTGCAACCCTTTGTTTAGGGACTTGAATGTAAATATCATTGTCTTTGCTACTGAATTCAACAGTCATGAAGATTCTGTGCTTCACGGATGATCAGAGCACCTTATTGGTCTCTTTATTTTTTCTCAAACAATAGAAGAGTTTTTTGCACAATCATCCTGGCAAAGGTTGTTTAACTTATTGATGCTCCCCCACCAGGCTCATGGTCCATAAAAGTGGTGATAATTTTAGAAGTTTACATAATTGCTGTGGTTTTTCTAGCAACAAATGAGAAAAGGAGCCATATAATGTGCAACATCTCACTGAATCCACTGACTGAAATATAAACTCCTTTCCTTTCAAATTGAAATGTTGTCTATAACATAAAAATGAAAAGAAAAAATAATTTTGTTTTAAAGATGATAAAAAATGTCTTTCATTCCATAATGTAGATAATCAGTATTTGCCAAGAAAAGGAACACAGGCCCAGAGAAATGTTACTGTGTTGCTTAGTGCAAGTTTGGAAAACTGTCTTTTTTTTTTTTTTAAATATAGATTGTCTGCTATGGTGTTGACCTGAGCAGTCATCTAGGAACATCTGTAAAGGTGCCTACACCTTTATAAAATTTGAATACCATTTAATCCACATTTTGAAGGTTTGTTCATCCCCTTTAATCATTGTGTTTCTACATATCACAAAGGTAGAAATGTAACAACAATAATACTAATCATGTAATTTCACTCTTCCAAATGGCAGGAGAAACTTGCCATTAAAAGTTGCTATACATATATATTAAAAAAAAAAAAGAAAAAATCCACAGCAAATTTTTTGTGTTTTGAGTCTCAGCAGACTTCAGAAGGAAGAATGTGCATTGCAATCAGGATAGCTGTCAGGATGCTGAACTCCAGGTTCAAAGTTCACTTACCAGATCCAGCTTCTGTGAAACATTTTGTTTACCTCAATTTAGTATTTGTTACAATGGAACGTAGCACATTCAGGAAGCTGAGGTGCCAGAGGAAATTTGAAGGGAGTTATGGTGCTCAGTCTGTGTGAAAATAGTACCATATACTCTGAGTTAAAAGTGGTATTATATAGGGCTTTGTCACAAATTAGTGTTATAAGTAATAGCTGTTCACTAAAGTTCAGAATTGGGATACACATTTTCTTTTTTAATATTGAAAACAGAGTCCTCTTGAATCTATCAAAAAACAAAACAGGGATTTGAAATGTGAACTCCAGAGTCCCATTTTTCCTTTTCAAAGTTTTTTTCCTTGTGAATGATTGATAGGTAGTTGTTTTCTGGGTGAAATCTATCATATTTTATTCTGGTTGTTGAAGGTTTTCAGTTATTTCTTTTTTTCTCTTGCTGTCTACTCCTCTGACATTATTTCTATCATTAAATTAATTCCTAATATTTGACATAATGTCCAAATTTTCAATGATGTGTGTTTATTCACCAGTGGCTAGACAACAATATCATCTTGACTATACACCTCATTTTACTTCTTTACTAATCCCCATTTTTATACCTTTCCTGAATGATAAACAGACATCCCTGCCACGACTTAAATTTGTAGGGAGTTGGTTTGTTGAGAGTACTGGTGAGGAATGTTTGGATTTTCTACTGTTATTAAAATTGAATGAAAATACAATTTTATCTGTTGCAAATACTGTTTTTAGTGAATGTCTTTCTGCTTAAGGAAAAGTTAACACAACTCTTGAGTGATAAATATAATTTACCTACAGGTTAACAACTTCCACTTGTGGGCTGTGCATGTTATACACCCATGTCTTGTGCTGGAATGTGCACTGAATGTTGTCAGATTCTAATCTGATTCAGTAGTCACAGAAACATGAAAGTAATCAACTTCTATGACAATTTGCTAAACATATGATTTTTATTATATGTTTCATTGTAAAGGGCCAGATTACAAGATCCAAGGCTGGATCTTGTGAATACCAAACAGCAGGAGAACTGAAGTGCCTACAAAGAAAAGATCGTAGGAAAAAGGACACCTTTTGGAGAGCTAGTGTAGGAAAACAAACAAACAAATAAACAAAACCATAAAAATATACAAAGCATCGCACAGTTTTTAGCTTCTTTCTTTCTTCCTCCTCTGCCTGCCTTGCAAAAGCAAGTTAAAAAACAGATGGGTAAAATCATGTTAGTGTAGTCTGGCAATGAGGAGCACAGAAGGCAGGAGTAATTCCATTCAATTGGCTGATGAAGCTAAAGAACCTGTGATACCCAAGGGACTAAAATTCTCATTAGAGGTTGTGGCATTTAACTTTTTTTTCAGTTTTTTCTCTTAAATTCTGATGCATTCAGGACTGAGAATAGTTTCTTTTCTATATTAGGTACTCATTGCAACTGGGCGGAAGGAAGGATTGTTGAGTTGTAGAAACTGCATGAGGCAAGTGCCTTTTGTTGGTCCCTTGTCTCTGCTGTTTTTACACTTTTATTCTCCCTCCCCTTAGGAAATGTGCCTTCTGTCATCTTTAGAATTTTTGCACTTCTAGCGGTAGATTGTTGGTTGCCTTTCTTGGTTTATGAATCTAATGTCCTTACATACTAAAATCTCAGGGAAATGACAGATAATCTCTCAACCATGAAGAGATTTCTTCCATCTGTGTGCTGTGATCTCAAAAGCAGAACCTTTCCCACAGAAACCTTCAGAGAACAAGTCTTCAAGAACACAAAAAATAGCATGATGTATATGTTCTATTCCATGAATGTTTGCCTTAGGGTTGAATCTTTAATAAATATTTGTTACGTACCTTTGTTTACAGAAAGGAATTTATTGTACTTTCATTCTTTTGGGGTTTTGGGGCGTGTGTGTGTTTATTTGTTGGTTTGGTTTTGTTTGTTTTGTTTTCCTAAATAATTTAATTAACTGTCAGAACTGAAAGCATTAAATGTTTGTGCTGCAAGGTTTGGTTGCTTTTTAAGTAATCAGGATCTAAGTTATTCATTTGAATAACAAATACTAATGTGAATCAAAAACAGCTGAACAGGCTTTAAAATTAGGAACTTCAGGTGAGTAATTCATCTGAGTTCCACAAAGTTCAGTCCCCAGCTTTCTCTCACTGCAGTGGGCAGCCAAAGTTTATGGACTGCTGAGACCAGTCCCAGGTGTGTCCCCACCGTGTTATGGCAATTATTGCTTCTGATGGTGAGTGTTATTTTTGCTCAAACAATGTTTTTATTCCTATGACAAAAAGTAGTTGCTGCAAGAGGTCTTTAAGGTCCTGTAGGGCTCCAGATTCAAAGGCTCAGTTCACCATTGTCCCAATCCACACTTGCTCAAGTATGAAACTGGAAGAATGCAGTTATAGCTAGAATTGGAGTCTGTGGTACAGGGCAAACGACTCAGTGAGAATCTTAAATACTCGGTTAACCATAAGGGAACTTGATTGGTTTTGGCTAAGCAATTCGTGTCAAATGTTGCAATTTCATAATAATGGGAGTCTGAAAAGCTACTGAAGCAGGATTTCTGAAAAATTATTTTAAACACGCAGGAAAAAAAATTTCCACAAAATCCCGTGGTTCACAAAGATGAATATTTGTCTAAATGACTGAAAGGAATTTGGGATTTTCAAAGCCACAGGCTTTTGGCAGTTTTCTCATTTTAATCCCATTAGAGTAGTGCTCAGCCCTAATGAAGAATAAAGCAGCAATAGAAAAGAGGGACACTAGCACTGTATTTCACAGGCCAGTTTTTTACTCATAAGTGAGTGAATTATTAGTAGAAAATGGAGACAGGTGTGATGTCTAACCACATCTGAATGCTCTGTGGGTCTCCACTTACTGTTTTAGTGAGACGTTTTCCTTAGCTCCCAAGTTTGAAAATGCCAGTCACTTTCTGGGCATTACCAACACTTGTACGAGAAGAGGAGTTCTTCCAAAGAGATTTACGGTCCTGTCATATGTTCTCTCTCATATGGGCTATAAAGTAAATACGCTTAAATATGAATCTTTTAAAAATGTCAATTATTATCATTGATTAATAGAGAAAATTGAAGTCTTCTATGAATTTTTCTTTTTTTATTAAAACCATGAAATGTGCAATACAATACCTTGTGGCTCTTCAGAGCTTCAGTGTTGGACTCCCACAACTTTCAAGTGTTTTCATTGACTTAAAGGCTCTGAAAAACTCTTTCATGACAGAAAAATAAATGTTGAGTTCAAGAAAGTCTGAATTAGGGCTCAATTTTGGTTTTATTCTCTTTCTTGCCCTACTCAAGGCATGCAGTATTGAGACAATTGTCCTCTGATAAAACCTTCCTTTTCTCTCTCAGGTGTGACACAGACAATGATGCCCATGAGTGGGTACAATAACTATAAGTGTTACAAATACAAACCTATACAACTAAGTATGTATTTCTAGTTTATTTCTTAATGAAAAGTAATTTTTTTTGTACAAAGTCACTCCACATATTTAAATAATACTAAATATTCTTAATATTGTGAAGAGTTAAACAGAGTTTGAAATGCTGCTCTTCTTACAAATTTAAATAATAATAATATGAAAAAAATCTGCTGACACAAATGTATTAGAAACAAACCTATATAAAGGAGCAGTTAACCTAGAACTATTGTGAGATATATATTGTTTGACATACTTTCATATGAGCAAGCAGAAGTACCCCATCCTTTAGACTGTGGTAATGTGCCTTATTGTTAAATTCAATAGGAAAAGCTATTCATACTGTAGTATGACTGAAAAGAAAATTGAATCCTTTTGATGTTATAAATGTCTCTATTACTGCATGTGCACACAAATTTTCCATGGAAATTATGGTGAAAGTAGTGGTTCTCCTAGAAAAATGCATTAGTGTTGACATGTTCAATTTTAGCCACATCAGAATATAAATACCTTTTAACCATGGTAAAATTGTTGGGAATGTATATAGTGTATCTACATAAGTCAGTTGTCTGTCTAAAAATATGTGTTCCTATGGTCCAGTTATGTTCTCTGTTTCAGCTGAAAGGGAGATTAAAAACAGTGACTCACATATCACTCTTTTCTTACAATATTGTGTTTAAAATATTTCAGTATGTGGAGTATATTTTATATAGCTGTTCATGATTATTTTTAATTTTGAAAAACCACAAAACACTTTACAGATTTTTGGCGATGAAGCAAATTATATGTGAGAGGTTGACTGTCCATTCACTGGCATGGCAATTGGTTCTGTGCACAAAGTACTAAATTTTCCTGGTAATGAAGATAATCTAGGCTCCTTTGCATTGACAATTGAATAAAAAAAAAAGAGTGTATCCAATAGCCAAAAATTTATGGCAGTACCACTTCCAAAGTTTGCAGTTTGTCCAGGATCATAACTAGAAAAGAAAAATAGGGGTTTTTTTTCTCTCTGTGAAGCCTGCTGTATGCTGTCAACTAAAATTACACACAGTTTTAAAATCTATCACTCAGTGCACTTTGTATATTAAGGTACATTAAGTTATATAGTATAATGCAATAAGAACTAACCTGACAACAGCAGATGTGAAACACTGTGTGCACTGCACTGTAATTATATAAAAGCACCAATGTCTTTAGGAGACAAAATGTTAATTCTTCAGAGCTCACTTGGGTGTAGCTGTGGCAGGAATATTTCCTGTTGTTTGAACCCAATGAAAAACACAATATATGTTGCTTGCTTGTTTTTGGGTTGTGTGGGTGGTATTTTTGTTGGTTTTGGTTTCTTGTGTGGGTGTTTTTCAGGCTTAGTAGATAGATTTAATTAGCAGAGTATTCTAGATATCTTGATAAAATGAAAGAAACCTAAAAGAGAACTTAGAAGGGCTTGCAGTTCCAAGTTTAGAGGATAGTTTTGTTTAATACCTGATTTTTTTTTTTTCCTTAAAACTGTGTTTGGAGGAGCAACCATTGGTCATTTTGGTATTTTTAGAAAGCAGAAGACCAGATCTTCAACTAAGATACACATAGGCTATTTCAGAGTGAAAATTACTTCATACCCATCTAATTTCTCTTGATATGCTGAGTTTTTTAGGCTCTCAGTACAGCTGAAATACTCTGTGACCATTTTGAAATAATATAACCTCTCCAATAGAATGATAATTTGAAAATCATCTTCATCCATAGTCAGTTATCTAATATATAAGATTTCTCTTGTAGTACCTGAACACCTTTCAGGAAAGTTAAACATATGAATCTCTGTCTTTTAATTCTGTTAGCATGGATGAACTATAACTCTAACAATAAAGTTATTACCATCATTTGAATGTAAAATATATTGATGGGTACATGTTATATGAAGTGTGAGAGTGCTGGTATTTTGGGAAATTATTATGTACTTTTCTTTGACTTTGTCCTCTCCTTTCTCCTCTCTCTTTCCATGCTCATCAGCTAAGTTAGTGTATCGTCTCTAAATTGCTCAGGATTGGGTGGGAATATTTACACAGAGTGAATTATGGCTGGATGCATTCCTATGTCAACATGTACCACGTTGATTTCTTATAAAATAGATCATTATTCTGTGTGGCATAAATAGTATTACCAGACTGATATGATTAAAGCCAGGGAGTCATTAATTAGCATCTAATTAAAAGAGACTAGTAATGTGTCCGTGTACAACTGTTATTGTGTTCTATTTTCTTTTACAGGGAAAGGTGATTTGAGCTTGCAGGATAATGTTCAAGTTACTTTGCTTTTAATATGTGACGTATAACATAACAGGGAAGGAGGGACATAGGTCTAAGTATGATTTCTCAATTTTACTGGGAAATTCTGTGTTATGTTTGAAGAAATGAAACCTCAATTTTTAGGAAAATTATACCTCGGCAAAGGGAAATCTAAAAATGTAAAAATCGTTTTTCTGAAAACATTCAAAGAAGTTTTATTGTTCTGTGACTATACTAACACACATCTTTTTGTGTAAATTCACTGTGGGGCAGGGGAAGAAACTGTGTGGGTACAATCAACGTGTTTAAGCATAGACTGGCTCCTTACTTTCCCCTTTTCACTGTCAGTTGCTTATTAACAAATCATAATGGTCTCATGGTGATGGCTATTCAGAAGAATTTCATCTAGATGAATCACAAAGCATGCAGACAAGGGCTTGAGAAAACCGATAAAGTGTGGGGGAAATCTGTTCACTAGGCCAGGCAGAGTATTTTATTTTGACAGGTGTGCTTGGACATGAATTAATTACAATTTTACAGAATTTCATGATACACACTCGTAGATTCTTAATGAATAATTTGATTTTTTTCCTCTGTTAAAAATGCATTATTAATGCACATATAAGACCATATAAATAAATGAAACTGCAATAAAAATATTTTTAGCATTGACAACTTCTTCTTCCAGCATTAAGACAATGCTTTCAACTTGGTTTTGTCTTTCATGTTTGCTGCCCATACTTGACACACCAATAACATTGGTGTGAAGACTGGAAGACTTTCTGCAAATACAGATTTCAGAGGAGCTCTAATAAATCATGATTTTGATGCATCATAAAGAGTTTTGTGGGAAGGAAATTGTACCCTGTTCAAAGCCAAATATGGTTTTATACTGCACCAAAATTTCAAAAAGGATATCAGAATCTTGCCTACTGATTCATATCTACAGAAAACAAAATTTAAAAATATAACAACTAAGATTTGTATGAATTAAATTATGTAGGTTCCCATACTTTAGGCACTTAGTGTCTTTTAGTCTTTTAAAGTCTTTTAGGTGTTTTTTATTTTTTAAAGTCTTTAATGTCTTTTGAACTTTAAACCCTTATAGATTTTAGTGGCTATTTTTGCCCATCCTTGTCCAAATTTTTTTTTTCTATTAGAAATGTAGATATTCTAATATAACGCATAGAAAAACTGGAATGAGGTTACTTTGGAACCTGAGGTTCCTCAATCCCCACCTTTGGTTGCTTAAGGCAGTGCCTCACTCCACAGGCTGCAAGCTGAGGTGAAGAGGCTTCTTAGAAGTCATTCCACACTGTTCTAGCAAGAACAGGAAGTCTGCTGGGACAGACTAAGTGCAAAGGAAACCATGATATTCTCACTTAATGGCCCTAGAGCAGTTTCTGTGGTTTTTATGAAAAAAGTCTTTGTTGTCCCATACCTATCTGACCAATCATCTACTTATATGAAAATATGAGCACAACCACATCACTCTTGTTAAAGTAGCGGGATAAAACGAGTTTTCTAGGTATCCTGTCCAGATTTATTAGAACCTCAGAGGATAATTGCTGTATTTTAATCCTCAGGCCTTGTTTCTGGTTCCAAACCACATTCAAGTATGGTGTAGGCAACAGAAACAGTGCCCATGTTTTAAAACTGCAGAAAGATGCATTTCTTTTAGTTAAGACAGCCACAGAGTTAAACAATTGTGAGAATGTTGAGGGTTTTTTTGGTTTCCTGCACCCTAGGTGAACACTACCTTTAAACATTAAATTCTGCCCATTCTCTGGTCAGTGCCATACCCTTAATTCTAAAATTGCTTTTAAAAAGCAGAACAAGGGGGCAGTGGCATAATCAGAAACAAAAGTGGTACTGTCTTGATCTCTTAAAACTCTTTCAAAGATCTCTGGAATATTTTCATTCAAAGTCCTCAATTCTTGTCTTTTATAACTGAACCATTGTAGTTTTCCTCTCAATAGATATTTCTGATTATGAAGATTATGGCTGTGACCCTTGTCAGATGCCAGTTAGGCAGTGTTCCCTAACTTATAACCATGTCCTTACGGCTTTCCCAAGACAAAAATAGTTCCATTATAGGCAGAATTGTAAATTTGTTCTTCTTTGTGGTTCTGGTTTGCTTGATCTGAAAGCTTGGAATTAAATGACTCTTCTGACTTCAAATTCCAGTTTTCTAGCTTAACCCACCACAGCAGTGTTTTCACTCTCTCATCTGAAAAATATTATCATTGGCCAAAGTTAAGCTTTTCCACATTTCAAGATACTCTGAAGGTCCTAAAGATAATGAGAAATTTGACAAATGGGATGAAACCTAAACTTTGAGAAATTTGGAATTCAAGTGTGTGTGTGTTGGTGGGGGGGGTAGGAAATCAGCATTAGGACTTGGAAAATGTGTAGCTGAACCACTAAGTGAAAGATTTGACTGTGTCCAAACAAGCAGCTGTTTTAACTGAGCTGCAAAATGCATTGTTTTGGTTTCAGAAGAAAATTAGCTAATTCTTATGATAAGTCATCTGGTGCAGACAAATACATTCATCACCCCCAAATGAGCCTTCAAATCAAATGGAAGTCATTGCTTGTTATAAATATTATCTTTTTCGTATTGATTTTTAGTTCGTAAACCAGACAGTTGAAAGTATCCATGAAGGGTGTAAACCACAGAAACAAAATTGGCAGGCTTTGTAAAGATGCAGTTCCCTACTTCTGGGATGCATTTCATGGAAACAGCAGCTTTGGAAGTACTGCCAAGGTAGGCTTTTAAGTAGGTATGTATATATGTACAGAAAAAAACCAAAAAACAGTGCAATGAAAAACACAGAAAAAATGGAAAGGAGAAATGAATGAAAACCACAGAATAATGCTTTAAATATGGTATTTAAAAACTTCTGTAGAATATTATTAGATTCTATCACCTCTTTAGTTATGTCAGAAGGATAAGTTTTTGTGGGCCAACAAGCATTAAGTATCCTAAATGAATGTCTACATATATATTCTTGCCCCCTGGTACTCCTATAGTACCTATAGAGTAGCTCTGCCTCTTCCACTGTGAGATTACATGGCTTGAATTATTTCACATTTGTTGTGGAATGCACAGGACAGAATGGTGACAGGTATGGAGCAGTAGTTGCCACTTTGTCTTGTTGGCTGGCAAAAATTTGCACTCAATCCACTTTTTAACTTTTTCTAATGATCATACTCTTATTTAATGTCTTACTAGGGGCCCAGTAAGACTGAGGAAAGCTGAACATAGCTCACTGTGCACAAGCAGCATCCAGGAAAGCTGATACCTAAAATGTTTAATCACTTTCTCACAGTTGTTGTTGTTGTTATATCAACAGTTTGAATAGTCAACCAGAATTTAAAGCAGCTACTCCTGCTGTCATTTACCCTGAGGTAGGGCTAAGTCTGAAAAGCTATAAAATAGGTTACATTCGTTCACAGGTCTGTATAAAACTGATGTGTGAATTTAAGTAGGCCCAAAGTATCACTGGACAGAGGAATCTAAGTGGAAATATACATCTCTTGTTGCTAACATGTAAGAAAATTAATCTCCCTAAGTGTCTTTTTACTCTAAATTTGGGAAACAAATTATAGTCAATAAGATCAGTGACAAAACATAGTTGTATTCTAGGTTTCAAGATGCCACAAAAATGTATTTCGGGGATATTTTTGATAATAGTCATACAGATGCAGTTTTTCCATTGAAATCCATGAGGCTGTGGGCACTCAGCATCACAGAAGGAACTGCACTGCCACCTCACAGCAGAGGGTGCCTAATTGCCTTTCATCTCACTTAAGTTTTAAATAGAAGGTACAAATTACTTTGTTTCTCATCAGTCAGCAAGCTGTTTATTGCAGCAAATGATTCATGCCCCTGTATTTCTGCCATACTAGTTCAGAGGTCTACAGGTGTGATACCAACAATCAGAGATCTTATAACAGCCTGAAGGTGTAAAATTATTTTTCTTTCTTTGCATTCCTGCATAGATTTCATTTGCATTTTCTCCAGTGTGCTTTCATATCCATCACCAGAAGTTCTCAGTAGTGATTACCAGCTTTTGTTGTTTTATGTTGCTTTTTTGCTGTTTGGTAGAGTCTATTTTTAATATTGCTTCTGACTACTGCATGTGCAGGCTTGTCTCAGCAGTTCAATCCTGAGTGTCAGGCATTCAATTAAACACGGTATTTTATTCCAGGATACTGCAGTCTGTCTAGCCCAGTAACTATCTGAGCAAGTAAGAAGAAGGCAGGCAAATATTTCCCTTGAATATGGCATAACATCTGCAGCCAAATGTGAAAAGATCACAGGATCAGCTTTTCTTTAACATTATTATTTCCTTTCAATAGGGTGTAAAATTTTGAGGGGTGAAGTTTAATACTGGGTGTTGCTGAAATAAAATTGGGTTTGCATGTGTGACATAGTAGCAATAAATTTGTATACCAGTTTTGGATAATGGCACTCGGGTATATGCATTTTAGGGGGTCCTTTGTGAGTTCTTGTAAAGACCATTTTAAGGCATGCATTTTCAGGTGTATACATACTGATCTTTATGTAATATTTGGAAACTTTTACATTATAATCATTTGGTTTTCCCCATACTTTTGAAGCTGTTGACTTGGTCACTGAAATTTGAATTTAAAATAATTATTCACATGTGATTAAAAATAGTTTAAAATTCCATGCTTTATACTACAAGTGTGTTATTAACAAAATATGCCCATGAGTAGTTATTACTTAAACTGTAAATTTCTAAGAAGCACACAATGAATTAGTAGCTAGTGACCTGTTTTCAAAAACAACTGTATACATTTAAGATCATACCTATGTTTTCTTTTTAACTTCACCTAAGCCATAGTCCTGAGGGTCATCATCAGCATTAGTTATTGTCTTGCCAGCATTACCAACCCACTTTAGTAAAAAATAAAGGAATGTATTTAAAATAGCTTAAAAAAAAAGGTTCTGACAGCTTGAGTCATATTGGCTGAAACTGGTTATTGAATATTCCCAGGAGTAATCAACTGTTGGAGCAGAGGGGACAGAGACATAACACACATATGAGTATGTAAAGTAGCTGAGGACTCAAGTTTTTGCCCGTTCACTTACCCCAGCTAAATATAGGGGATTGCACGTGCCCATGCCATAAAATACATTTGACACCTATAAAAATGTTAAGTCACTGGTGAAAACAGGATTTGGATATTTTTACCACAACAAATAGTCTTGCTAAAAGAGTTTGTCATCCAAGTGGAGCATATATTGTTACATATATTCAAATTTAAATTTTAAATGTAACATATCAAATGGTCTAGGTAATAGTGCCACTGATAGTTTACAGGTGATTAGATATTGACAGCTGTGACTGTACATTTAGATGACATGCAGACTGATAACTACACTCGCAATCTGAGTCTGCTTTTCAGTTAATTGAAATTCAGTTGGATATTTTCCCCTGGAATTTATTTGCAGGTCAAATGGCTGGAACTGATGATGAAAAGTTCATAGGTCCAAAAAATGTAAACAGAACGAGTCAGGCTTAGTGTCTACATACAATAGTTGAATACTCAACAGTTGAACATTTCTACATTAACAACCTAAACGGAATAATTTCGGAGTGAAATTTCATTAAATAATGCAGCCCTTCTTACATCCAGCTTCCAAAGACAGAAATACAGTAAGTCTTCTCTGATGATAACTCCTCAACATTTACTTTAGTTTTCAACCTTTATAGAAAGAAGTCAAAAAGAATGACTTTTGTTCTCAGCAACAGACTGCTGCCTTCTCTTCTCTCTCTAGTAAGGAAAATGCATTGTCAAGAGCTGAACTAACTCCTGCTGGTGTATTAATTAATACCACCACCTGGATCTATCAACAGCAAGACAGCCAGATTCACACTAGGGGATAAAAAACAATCTGCACCTTGTCAGCCCTGCCACACTGGGAGCAGTCACAGGTCTGCAGCCCCTGGTAATTACTCACCCGGGTCTTCACACTGCCTGCATTTCCATTTTGATTGTTGACATTGCACAGTACGGCCTCATCTGCCTAAAAAGGTGGGAAAAAGTGAACAAAGTATGTCAGGCCTGGTAATTACACCACTGTCACCTCTCCCAGCTATTGGACCCCATCAGTAAAATGATAGTTGTCGGTCTCCTGTTAACTGTTTCATTAAAAGGGAATGATTATGTTAAGTTGAGTGAATGAGTTGACACTGAGAATCAACACCTTCTGAGCAGCTGTGAAAACATTTAGAATGGATTTATGTACCAAGAGCCTAAGTGAAATGAGAAAGAACAACCATAGGTCGAACAAATTAATGAAAATGGGAAAAATATAAATTTAAATTAATTTTGTGTAGTTGGAAGAATAGATTCCTGAAAAGAAAATAAAACTGCATTTTTGAGTGTCTGCGTATATTTTAAAGAAAGCACTTTTAAAGTTTTGAACTAAACTCCTCTGAGAGGGATTCTCTGTGTTGTGTCAGCAAATTTACAATTTCAATATATTGCACACTTTTAAAAAAAATATTTCTGGTTTTTATCTGTTGATATCAAACAGTCCATTTCTTTCAGGACAGGAGAAGGAAACATCATGCAATGGGTTCTGCACAAAACCCAAAAATAGGCTAAGAATACATCAATAATTCTGAACCATATTTCATCACTGACAGCACAGCTCAGTGCAAGCTCTTGCTCAGGATTCCAAAGGATGAATCCATAATTTTTATTAAATCTCTCTAATTTAAATTTGTTAATATAGAAAATATTGTATAAAAACAGTATGATTGACAAGCTAATTAGGGATAATTTGCCAGTGATGTGTTTAGGCAGCTTCAGGCATTTGATACTTTGTCTCCTGAAGCCTTTTCCATCACATAATACAGAAAGAACATGTTAACAGTGTTGATACATGGAATTAGGCACATATGAACAGAGAGAAATTAAAAGGGGATCTTGTTTTAAGGCTGTGAACATCATCATCATCATCACTTGTGCATGAAGGAGGAGATAGGGAAGGAGGCTTATGGTGTCAGAAATCTGGGATAAGACTGTTAAGCTTGGTGCTATTTTCCATTTCTTAGCAGAACCAATTGCCAGGTGCAGATCAGCTATCAGTAGTTCAGCCGTAAGTGGGAAATTCAGCCTTGCATGTATCATAAAGATAGTGATCATTAAATGCTACTTAACAATGGTGTTTATACCTCAAATTGATCACCTGCTATTCCAAGAAGAAGAGAATTCTAAATCTCTAGTCATCTTGAAGTCCTAAGTGTATCCTGCTCATAACAGTAGCCAGTAGGACTTGTGTATTGGATTTTATCAGATAAAAGGTAATATAGATATTTACTGCCAGTTCAGAGTGAAAAGATTCTCCATACTTCCACTAAAAAGGACAACCACCTCACCAACCAGACAGTTACTGTGAGCTCCAGAACAGATCCCTATAAAGTCCATTTCTCGTATGTGGCTTTGTTATTATTGTTGTTATTGTTAATGTCATTATGAATTATGGATATTTAAAATTTCTATGTGAACTGTCCCTTTTGATGGCCAAAATTCAAGTTGCTTGAATCACAACTTTTCAAACGCATAGCTTTGATGAAGGGACATCAATTTCTGGTGATTTATTTTCGTGAATCATTATTAGAGCAACACTGAGTTTCCCATTTTGAGTCATCATTCTTATAGGTAAAGTCAGCTGAATAATGTCTGTACATGGAGATGCAGAGGAAACAACTAGACAGACACACCTGCAGGGTTTACTCCAAAATATTCCAAGTAGCAAAGAAATCCTGCCTGTGCCACAACATCTGCAGCAACCTGGTATGGATGGGTTCATTGTGCAGATAAAATAGATTTTTTACTTTACAGAACTTCTCTTGTCTATTCTACAAAGCATCTGGTAGGTGCTTTAGTCAAGGCAAGGACAAAGGTTTCAAACAAAATAGAATTTGCAGTCAATCAGAATCATTATATTCATGCAAAGATTCCCCAAATAGTCTTACTGTTATATGCCACGGAATATGCCAGTACTTCATATTTGTTTCTGTAGAAATTTACATATTTGAAGTACAATTTTGAGAGTTTTGGTCCTTCTTTGAGAAACCTGTCAGCTTAAAGATCAACAATAAACAACACTGTAACTCCCTTAAAGTAAGGGAGAGTAAGAAGCATCTGTTTTCAGTACAGGAGAGGTCAAAGCATTTTAACGTCAGAATTTTCATTTAATCTGTTCAAGATTTTCCAGCCTTCAGTATCTGCTGCCAACCCTGTTGTTCTAAGTTTGGCCATTATGAGTGTATGGAGTGGGATGGATCGAAGAGAGGGCCAAATGTGTAGTTCTCCACTGCTTTGGAGGTGGAATACTTCTCTGGAGTTGGAAATGAGGCTTGTGTTGTTCCTTATACCATACTTTTCAAGGTGGTTTGTTGCTCAGGAGGGCCAGGATGGTTTAGTGTTATTTAAGGACTGTAAATTTTGTGCTTCAAAACACCATTTGTTATTAAATCTCTGCTGCCCACTGTTAACTGGGAGGATAATGACCAAACCAAGAAATCAGGACCACTCCTATTGGTTTATGCCTAGTATTTATTCCTAGTGTGCCTATGTTTTTCTTGCACCTGCTGCCAAAGAAACCAGCAGTGTATTACTTTATGTTTATGTAGTGCCACACCAGGGAATTCAGAAAAATGCCATAAGTAATAGTTAAACAAAACCTTTCAGCCAAAAATGGTTAATGTGAAATAAATATAAAATTGAAAACCAGATGCAGTGAAGTGCCAGAGACAGTAAAATTACTGCATCACAATACTGGCAGGCAATTTTAAATAAAAAGATACGACTTTTTATTTTGTTTTGGCTTGAAACCTATTAAGGTTAATGAGTGGAGTCTTGTCTCATCTTCTCTCATCTTGTAATTGCTGTGGTAGGTCACAAACCCTTTATATAAAGTCATTTAAGAGTAATAAAAAAAGCTCTCAGCTTGAACCAAATGAGTCCATATTTCTGCTCTAACAGAGTATGGGAGCTGGGGTTTTTTAACCCAATGGGTAATATATCAATATGCTCAGAAAAAAAGGAAAATGTCCTTTTCATCAGATATAATTCATTACTAGGCATGACTCAGTCCACAAATAGATGCATCCTTGTTATCTTGTATTCCTCTTCTTCTTTCCTCCCATCAGAGTTCAGAAATCCAGGGATGCAACATGGTCCCCCTGTCCTAAACAATGATGGTGATGAACAAAAACAAATGAACATGGAAAGGGACTAATCTACTATAGAGAACTGTCATGAAACTGTTTTTAAGGAGGGATCATTTGCATTAGAAATACAACATTGTTGATATAAGCCATTCTCTTGGTGTATTGTTTTGAGTTACAAACTTTGCAGGGTTTTTTGTTCTAAGTTTGTTTTGTCATGATAAAACTTTCATTGATCTCCTGCATATTTCCCCTGACTTTTTTACTTTTAATCTATTATTAAAGTGCTTATTTGAATTGAAGGCTAAAGACAGAAACTGTTTTACTGTGTTAAAAGTTTTTGAATATACAGGCAGGTATCTATCCAGTAGAACTACCTAGCTGAGGAATGTACACCTAGAAATACAGAGAAATTAGACATAGAGAGAAATTTAGAAATTACGTTTTGCTAATTCCTGCATTCTTCTAATGCAAGTTATCCAAGTAAACAATTGTAGCTTTAGTAAGGGATCAAAATTTTAAACTTGTACTTTATACATCAACTCTTCTGGTGCTGCTAATACTTTATCTTCTGGATTTCTTCC
Source organism: Daphoenositta chrysoptera (assembly GCA_013397915.1). Lineage (NCBI taxonomy): Eukaryota > Metazoa > Chordata > Aves > Passeriformes > Daphoenositta > Daphoenositta chrysoptera. Next base: position 433,905 of record VZRO01003117.1, read on the forward strand.
TCAAAATGTAAAATATTTCTGACATTAAAGGCAAGAACCCCTTAAGTCCAACATATGTTTAAATCAAGCAACAATTAACATATGCTGACTTGTAGACTGAAGATTCCCAAATTACACATACTTTGTTAGCTATTTTCGACTTTATACCTTCATACACTTTAAAAAAAGCCCATTAAAACGACTTCTAAAACATTTTGAGTGGTTTTAAGTGTATTTTAAATTCCCCCAAGCAATAAATATAAACATTGTGTATAAAAAAGGCCAGATTTTGGTCCTGATAACTTCTGATGTTTTCGTCCCTCTCACTCACACTATTTTCTTAAAGAAGTCAGAAGAAATAAACAGTTCCTGTTTTTTGTAATTTTACTGTCTCTGTGATTTTGTCTATAATGGTTTTGTGCATTCTTTTTTCAAAGTATGTGCACTGTATGTATTTTTGAGTGAGAGAAGATTAGCATTTGATTTATCTCTTAGGAACAGGGGACAGCTACAAGGTAGAGCCTAAAACTGTATTCCTTTTGCCAAATGTATTGTTCAAGCTCCAGTGATTTTTTTGTTTGTTTTCAGAAAGTTACATTAGATAAGACTATGAAAAGAGGTGGGCTTAAAACCATTCTTGAATATTTTGGTTATCAGAAAAGGGTCAGAAAGTTCTGAGAAGAATATTTGTTCTTCATCCTGCCACCCACTCCCCTGCCCCCAGGATACTGTAAAAAACCCTCCTTATATTTGAGAGACTTTACTGAAAATTGTTAAGATGAAATATGACAACCTGGAAGAAATTACTTTTTTAGTAAATTGCAAGGGAATGGAAATAGACATTTTAAAAGAACAAGCTTCAACAAGAAGTAGTTATGATGTAGTTCTGGCAGACAAAGCAAGATGTCTTCAGCTCAGATTTCTCAAGATCTGAGGGAGTAAATCTATGTATGGCTCAAAATATTCTAAAAATGTTGGACCCCGTTCTGCAGTTTCCAGGCATGGAATTGCTGCAGTTTGGTTCTATGGACTTCTCAATTATGGAGAAAGTAGAATGCATTAAGTCTTAGGGTATAAAATGAGAGAGAGAGATTCTCTTATCAGCTGAGTCCAGTGCCTCGCTATAGCTGGATAAATGTCTTTTATATGGCCTTCCATAAACTTTGCACACTTTCTTCTTCACTAGCAGATTTCAGAGTTGGAGACATGTACAAGTAGAACGAGCAGGTAGCAAGGTGCTAACAAATTAAAAAATACTTATTTTGGCATAGTTTTTCTAATTTAATTGTATGTTTCACTACAATGATATGGAAATCAGCCTCACAAATGAATTGCATATGAATACAGAAAATTGACATGTCTATTTTTAGAGATCCTAATTTTTAAGCAAATCAGACAATATACAGCAAAAGCCACATGTATGCAAGTGCATTTCTACACAATGCCAAAATATTAATTTCCACATCTTTCCAATTCCCAGTTTCTTTCTTCACTTGGAGTCTTCAGTCCAGCTGTGTAAAGTCCATTTGTGAATTGTGTAGTAAAAAAGGAGGCTCCCTTGAGTGATGAGAGCTCTTTTAATCCTTGTGCTTGTGGAGGATTCAAAGTGAAGTGAGAGAATTGCTTCATAGTGTTACCATTCCAGTGATAAAAAATAAATAAAAAGGCAATTGTTGATTTACAAGAACAATGCTGTTTCACTGCTAATAACAGGGATTTCCATGGTCTTTTTTGCTCCATTAAAAAGACAAAACCAAAAAACCTTCTGAAATTAAACAAAATTAAGCCAAGACAATTGGCAGAAACTGTCTTAGAAAAAGCAGTTGCTTTGCTGCACACTATAGATGTGTATTCTGTTTTTATTCCCCTCCAGACTTCTTAAAATCACATTGTTATCTTAGTCTTTGAAATGTAAAAATGCTGGCACATCAAAGAAATATTGTGATGGTCAAAGAAATTTAGAAGGAGAGTGTATATAATGAATACTTAACACCGGAGCTTTACTTCTTTTTTATTTTCTTGTGAAGATATCCATTGTAGCAACTTAGAGCTGGAAAATGAGGCATGAAATTGTTTGTAGAAGGTTCAGTAAATTGAATCTTAAGCATTTGTATGTTTGCTGCAAAACTAAGCTTGCAATTTTAGTCATAACACGGGTGTCTTTGCATTTGTTCTGTAGCTTGTTAAACAAAAAACAGATAAGAAAAACAGCAGCAGAGAAAAAAACATTTCGAGGATTACAAGGAGCATACAAAACCCAACAGCACATCAGGAGACAGAGATGAGGGCATCCTCCTTTAATAAAGTGGTGTTTTAGTCAGGCTGAGGATAGGAAAAGTGTGGTGAATTAACCTTCTCTGAACTTCTGCAGTAGGATTCAACCCCTCCATGTGATGTAGAGGCAGGCAGTGTCATTACCCTCCATTCTGCTACCATGTTTATCCACCTTGCAGTATTTAGGGTTGCCTGTTTGATGCTTGCTTTGCCACCTTTACCATTGTTCTCCTTTCCAACAGTACTTGCCCTTTAGGAATGTTCTGCTTGCAGAAGTCTGAAATCTCTTTTTTATTTTCATTCTGTCACCTTCAGTCAAGATTGCCACTTGAATAAAACTTTTCCTCAGGTCAGTAGAAAATTCCATCATGTCATGGATGATCCCATTCTCCTGGGGCTCTATATACCTGCCTTGGAGCCTCCTGAAAATGTCAGTGTGGGGATGGTGAGTTCTAAATGGCAGGGAGGCGCTGTGGGGTGGCCTGGTAGAACTATTTTTGCCACCTCTGTTTTTCTGTCTAACCTAACACACGTTAACTTTTTTTTCATTTGGAGTGTAGGTTTGTAGAGCAATACTAGTTGAACTTAGAAATTAGGAATCATTAAAACTAGAGCACTTTACAAGTACAGAATCTCCATCTCCAAGGTATTTTTAATGAGTCTGTATGTTCCTAATTTGTGGATTAAAAGAAAGAGACAATGCTTTATTTGAAACAGAATATAGGATATGCAGCATGTCTCTTCTAGGTTACATTTGCTTTCTGAATATTTGTGCACATATTAGACTTAATTTTATGTATTTTCTGTTTATTTTGCTGTAGAGAAGGTAAGTTGGCTTGGTTTAAATTTTAAGTATTTGCTTCCTGTAGTAGAAACCAAGCTGCTGCATGGATGGACCAGCTCAGTGTGTGCTATTTCACCCCATCAGGCCCAGTGCTATTTGGTCCTCCATTTACTCCAAGACATCTTAAAGTAGATTCCTTCTGGGATATCATACCTGAGGAAAACATTTGAGAATATTGAGAATCATGTGAATTTTCAACCCATTTAATCAACATATTTTCATGAAGCTGTGATTCAAAATTAAATGTCAGGTGGGTTGAAAAATTCTACTTGTGAATTGGGATGGGCAGGAATGTTCAGTATGTCAAAAAAAACCCTGACACCTTCCCTACCCATGTATTCAATTCAGAATAGTTTTATCAAAATGGAAGATTCCCAGTAATAGGCAGAGTTGATTAACAATAAACTGTTATCCTGTTATCATTGTAATTGTTTGTTCTTTCCTAGAAAAGGCATGTATTTTTTTTTAAAAAAAAGGAAATTATGCTGCTGTGCATTAATTCCTTCAGTTGTTCTCCTCAGGTACATTCTTCTGCCTGAATTAGGAGAAGAAAAGATCTCATGTGTCATTGTTTGTTGAATGGTCATAACTCAGATACCAGCTTTATATGAAGTTTAATAGTGTTATGAACCAGATATAAAATAAGTGTGTGTAGTTATATACATATAATTCTCTATTATTATCTCTCTTTAGATGTATTTCTCAGGATATTAAGTACATACTTTAAAGACTCAGTGGTAATTTCAGTCTTCAGTACAATACTTGAGAGGGCAGTTAAAGAAAATCTATTATCCCTTTCTCCCTCAGGAAAGATAAGAAGTGTGGAAAATTAGTTCCTATTGCCAAATTACACTTTATCCTGGAGAAGCAGTTGCTTCCATTCTTATGTCATATATCCTGACTTTCTTCATTCACTGAGAAGATCCTGGTTTACGCAGGATGAAAGAACAGGGAAGGCAATGTCCAATCAGTTCCTCACTCATTTTCATGCACATCCATATATTATAATGCTGGTTAATTTTATCCTTTGTTTCATTCAGTTTAACATATAAGATGGGTCTGAGCTTCATTTGCTGTAATCCTAAGGGGCAAAATGCCAAAGATATATGTCTGGCCTGTATGGGATATATAATATTTGTTTTTTTAGGCTGTTTGATTAAAGTTGATACCAGTTCCAGAAGCTTCAGAGTTGGAGGACAGAATTAACATACCCTATATGAACAATCAGAAAATGGAAAGTTGTTTTTTTTCCTTTTTTTCACTGGTATGATTGTGACTACAGCATTATGTGCTATTATTTATTTCTTTACAATTTAGTAGTTCAAACCTGTGCAACAGAATTAATGGAAGGATTACTCCTCCTAATTTTTTCTTCCACTGTGCAGTGATGACAGTTATTGTATAAGATAGCTAATCAAAGGGTGCCTTATCCAAGGTATTCATTCCTGTCCACTCATATTTACATCACATATAATAGGGTATAATACTTTACAATAATTTATTTATTTATCTATATTCTATATTTGTTTTTATATTCTGTAATACTTTTATAGATTCATGGCTGCCCTCGTCCCTGATGCGGGGCCTAAGAATGTGGTTGCATCTGATACATGAGGATAAAAATCTTCCATGTAAACAAAAGTTTAAATTAAAAAAGAAGGGAGAGGGAGTGTAGGTAAATCAAGCCTGTGATAGATTTTTCACTCAGCAAGGGAAATAGGGTAGGACAAATGACCATGAATGGCACCATAAGCTCAGGAATGAGCAAACTGAGCTACACTGGTCCTATTTGGAGTCAGGAGTGTGCCCTTGTGGCAAATGCTATCCTGGTATACATTAGGAGAAATCTTGCCAGCAGATCAGCAGAGGTGATTCTTCCCCTCTTCTCACACAGGGGAGGCTGCACCTGGAATAATCTCCAGTTCTGGGCTTCCCAGTGCAGAAGAGAGTTGGAGCTGCTTCCTAATGGCCAAAGCTAAGTAAGATAATGGACTGGAGCATCCCTCATCCAAGGAAAAGCTGACAGATCGTGCAGCCTAGAGAAGGGAAGGCTTTTGTGTTTATATATACTTTTTGAGAAGTTTTATACACTTATTGATGTGTATAAATACCTGAAGATGTAAAGTAGGCATGGCCAGGCTCTTTTCAGTGGTGCCCAGTGTCAGGCCAAGAGGTAATGGGCATAAACCAAAACATGGGAGATTTCATCTGAACATCAAGAAACTCTTTTTTCTATTATGAGGCTCACTGAACACTGATCTAGGTTTCCCAGAAACTTTATGGAGTCTCCTCCATCCTTGCAGACATTAAAAAATGTCTGGATATGGTCCTGGGCAGCCCACTCTAGGTGGGCCTGCCGGAGCAAAGCAGCTGGACAAAATGACCTGCAGAGGTCCCTTCCAACCTCAGCCATTGTGTGAGTCTGTAAAGACTGAAGAAAAATTGCAACTTCAAGGGCAAAACCAATTTTTGTTCTCAGAGGAAAATATTTGCTACAACTATTCTGATTTCAGAGACTCCAGTATATGCAATATTTACTATTCTTCTAAGTACATATTTCTTAATCAATGATTTAGTTTGAGCTCCTATTTTGGTCAGCAGTATTGTGGAATGAATCTAAGATCAATAACTCTGGGGTGCTGAAGGAAAGAAAATTCATGACAACCAATTTTATGTACTTCATTAATAAATTTAAACAGAAGAGGTTAATTCTAATAATGAAGGGATACCAGAAGTTTCTCTTTTAAGATTTACTCCCTTTGTAAATGTGCCACTCCTTTATTTCTTGTACTCATGGGAAAGAAAAAACTTCAAAGTACTTTGCTATTTGATTCTGAGAAATAAATATGCAGTCTTTGAGCCTGTCTGCCTCCATAAGCAGAGGAGATCCCTCCTTTACTGGGGAGCAGTAGGCTTGGCTGGTTTTGCTGCCCAGTCATTTTGCCTCTGTGGTCTGGTCCTCTTTTCAGTATTAAGATTCCAGCTGCACTTAAATCTCAGTGGTGGCTCGGTTTCTGCTGTGCTAAGTGCTTTGTGGACACATGCCTCAAACAACTCAGAGAATGAGGAGGAAAACCAGTAGTTCAGGAAGTCAGTGGTAGGGATAAGAGTGGAGTCCAGGCCTGTGTTTTGGACTAATTCTGTGTGTATGGGAGGGTGCTGGATGCCTCTGTGTCCATCTTCACATCCCACCTCCCATATGCTTAGACTATCTAGTCCAACTCTGTAAAACAGGAAAAAACACAGCAAAAAGTTTATTCATGTTATCCTTTCAAAAATCCAGGAAATTTAGTGCTGCTGGGAGTTACATAATTTGTGCTTCTTAAAGTAACTTCAGAGGAGCAGCCATGGGAAACCACATACCATGTTTTGTGGAGACCTGTCAGGAAAATAAATCCTGGAGAATCCAGGAAGAAAGACTGTGAACTCTTCCACTAGAATGAATAGAACTCAAATATACAGAGAAAAACATTTTACATTATTATTCTGTAAGCCTTCAGAAAAATCCCACAGAAGAAATATAGTGGGATTAATATTAATTATATAATTTTAACTTAAAGAAGTATCAACTAATTTCATAAATACCTCTACAGCATATATGGTGTAAATTAAGACTATTTATATTTTTGAATTTAAAATATTTTCTCCTCCTATGAGATACCTTTGTTTTACACAATAAGAAAGAAGCCTAAGGAAAAACAACTTCTGTAATATAAAATCTAGAGGGCCAGGAAGAAATTTGTTGTCCTGGATTTCATGGTACAGCTCAGATTGATACAGAATTTGTTTAAAGTAATTTGGGGGCTCTGCCAGGCTATTTTAGAGTCAGTTTATGAAGATTTATGTTCACTGTAGAGCCCCTGTCCCAAGTAAATGACACAGACTTAGTGAAATCACTTCTGTGAGTGACTGCTCAGCAACATGAAGAGATTGTTTCAGAACCCAGCCTATATCTTGAGGAGACAGGGGGTGTTCTCAGCACTTTGAGATGGTCCATTCAGTTTTTGATTTTATTAGAAAATATTTAAATATTTCATTAATCATTTTACTGTTTTTCAATATTTAGCCTTCAATTTATTTAAAAGTGCTAACTTTAGGTCTTATTGCATGCTTGAAATCAGAAGATTTTAATCCAAAATCCCAAAATTGATTGGGATATTTTTATGTCTTAACAGTCCTTAACTCCACTAAAGATTACATTACTTTTGCATCTCTGTACTGAGCTGTATGTATTTCTCAGCTGTTATCTATCACTCTGAATAGAAATGGAAAAAATCTAAATCTGTTAGTGATCACACTGTGTAGGTATGAATGGATAAATTATTTAAAGAAACACCCTTTTATTTACTTACAAGTCTAATAAGGGAGCCTGGTGGGTTTTTTTTTTACTTTGTTTTAAAGAGAGAGAGCAATTATTCTGTGCTACTCCAGGAAATTTTTCTGTAATTAGAAAGCAACCATATGTCATATTATTCAGATACCTTTTGGCCTTATAGTATAGAAAGCATATTGATTTCTTACTGGTTTCTGGATCCCTCCTATCTGTGTCTTAAGTGAGCTTTTGTTGTTCCTTTTAACAACAACAAAAACCTCAGCTGGATTCTCAGCTACTTAGTAACAATGGCCCAATTTTCATCTTCACATCCTTTCATTTCAAAATTGCCTGTGCAGGTGGCTGCTGTGCAGCTCTTTTCCCTTTACTTGACTACAAAGCCTGTGATTTGTTATCAGTCTGGTTTTAGCCCGGGACACTTTGCAGGGATTGCACTGGCAGAAGTCAGAAATGTTTGATTCCTTGCTGACCACTTCTGCCATCCCACAGCAGCGTTCTCGGTGCCTGACTGGTAGGTCTGACTGCCCCTTTGAATCACTGGAAGTCTGTTCCTTGCAGCTTTCTTGGCATCAGTGTTCAAATACTTCACTTTGTTAGTTCTGTAGCAAGTGGCTGTCCAAATGAAATCACAGGACATTGCCTCCAAACTGGAAAAGCCCTTTTTTCCTCACTAGTTCTATGTCTTGTGTGTTACCTTTCTCCTGGCCTCTCTCTGTTCTTCCTTCCCTTCTAGTGCCTTTCATATGTATGGCTAAAAACTGATCATCAAAAGTGCTCACATTCCAAAGCACTATATGCAACTGGGTTTTTTGCTATGATTATCCTGTTTTTGACAGGAAAATGATAGGTAAAACTGGAATGTTTCTGGCTAGGAAATAATATTCTACTTTCAAGATAAGTGAGAAAAGATTATGTTGGTCCCCTCTGTCAAAGTATTAACAGGTACACTTCTGCCTCAGTAATTACATCTATTAGCAATGAAACACAAAGCCCCCCAGATTTTTCTAGCAATGCACCCCAATCCTGACCAAAATTAGTGGGTTGTGACCTCACTGAATTCTCTTGTGAACCCACACAATATGTCTGTGCTCTTTGAGACAGAAACACAGGACTCTTTCCAGGAGATGGAGAAGAGACACTCACTTCATATAGTACTTAACATTTACTAAGTTGTAACCGTGTGGGCGAGACAATGGCCCAATTTTCAAACTAAATTTCAAATTTTCAAACCAATCCTGTATCTGGGTCACTCTTTCTCAGCACATGTTCACAGGAATGCTTGGTTTGCTTTGAGCCATTTTTGTGTGAAGACAGAGTGGTTCATATAATGTTGTTTGCTTGCCTCACGCTTGACAATTCATTTTCCTGTGGTTTAAATCCTTTTGATAATGAACTATGATTGCAGGTGTGGTGTGAGGCTGCCTTTCCTGTAATACTATTAAGATGGAGCAATCAGACAGCATCTATGTACACTAGAAAGGGAAGGAAAAAATAAAGGGAAGAAAACTCTGCACTAGATGAATATGACTAAAATTCATCCTGTTTTCCCAAATCCATCATAGATATTGCACCACATAAGTTAACACCTGCTCATGGCAAAACTGAATTCCTTTCTGGTGTTTTTAGTTTTCGTTTTTTTTTTTTTTTTTTTTTTTTTTTAAAC
>VZRO01003117.1:443968-454050 GCA_013397915.1 Daphoenositta chrysoptera
GTGCCTGACTGGTAGGTCTGACTGCCCCTTTGAATCACTGGAAGTCTGTTCCTTGCAGCTTTCTTGGCATCAGTGTTCAAATACTTCACTTTGTTAGTTCTGTAGCAAGTGGCTGTCCAAATGAAATCACAGGACATTGCCTCCAAACTGGAAAAGCCCTTTTTTCCTCACTAGTTCTATGTCTTGTGTGTTACCTTTCTCCTGGCCTCTCTCTGTTCTTCCTTCCCTTCTAGTGCCTTTCATATGTATGGCTAAAAACTGATCATCAAAAGTGCTCACATTCCAAAGCACTATATGCAACTGGGTTTTTTGCTATGATTATCCTGTTTTTGACAGGAAAATGATAGGTAAAACTGGAATGTTTCTGGCTAGGAAATAATATTCTACTTTCAAGATAAGTGAGAAAAGATTATGTTGGTCCCCTCTGTCAAAGTATTAACAGGTACACTTCTGCCTCAGTAATTACATCTATTAGCAATGAAACACAAAGCCCCCCAGATTTTTCTAGCAATGCACCCCAATCCTGACCAAAATTAGTGGGTTGTGACCTCACTGAATTCTCTTGTGAACCCACACAATATGTCTGTGCTCTTTGAGACAGAAACACAGGACTCTTTCCAGGAGATGGAGAAGAGACACTCACTTCATATAGTACTTAACATTTACTAAGTTGTAACCGTGTGGGCGAGACAATGGCCCAATTTTCAAACTAAATTTCAAATTTTCAAACCAATCCTGTATCTGGGTCACTCTTTCTCAGCNGTGTTTTTTTTTTTTTTTTTTTTTTTTTTTTTTTTTTTTTTTTTTTAATGGGATTTCATTATGAAATTGTTTGTGTTTACATTAAGAGCCAATCAGAAATGTGTAAACTGGTCTGCTTTTCCAAATAGAATCGAAGTGTCATAACTGAATTCCTAAAGAGCACAGTCATTAGCTGTTTTGGAAAACCTTGAGCTTGCAGATTAGAGTTTGGGGTTTGGCAAGGGGAGGGGAGTGTTGTTAGAGGGGTTTTTTTGGTGGGGAGGAGACTGGGGTTGTGATTGAGCACATCAGCAGACAATGAAGAAAAACATTTTCCTGCAAACTTGTTCCATTTCTATTTGGTAAACTTCTTTCTCTATTTTGTTGTTGTTGTTGTTGAAAGCATTGACTCCTGGACTTCTTTCATATGAAGTTTAATGAAGTTATTGTCTTATGGGATCGAGTAGATCTACAGTGACAACCTGTTTCCCACACATCTGTTGGCCTTCTCTTTCAGTAGTGATTATGAGTCACCGAATGGATAGCACTAGAAAAGATTTTCAACATAAGGAGTCCAGGCATACTCCCTCCAGTAGAGGGCATTGATACTTGAGCATATAAACCTGAATTCTTCAGGAATAATGTTACTAGCAGGAGATAGAGTATAAGCATGGCAACAAATCTTTTCCCCCACTGCACCAATCCAGAAATGAGTGTGTAACTTTTTTTTTTTTCTTATGTCTTGTTTATCTCCCTGAGAACAGGCGAAACAATTATTTTCTTTCTCAGCTATCCAAATACAATACAAAAAATCTGCATACAATATAAGGAATCATCATACAAAAAGGAATTTACAGAAATGCCAATGGTAAGCGAAAGAGAATGCTTTTGAGGAGAACTGCAATTCAGAGACCAGGAGTATAAAACACTCCTTGGTGTATATATGTGCTCAATAAAAATTGTGATCTAGCAATGGAGCAACCTGCATGGAAGATGAGAGGTATAGGGCATGTGAAGAAATGCTTTAGGATCATTAAAATAGAAGTGATTCTTTATGTATTTAAAACAGTCTGTCTAAATGATTCTTAGTGAGTAGAGTTATAGGATCTGAGTGCAAAAAATGTGTACACCTGACAAACAGAAGCACATCATTAGGAGCTGGCTTGCTGATGACCTCGTGTGACAGAGATGACAGCATTGAAATCCTGGGTCTTCATCTCACTGTCTGGCCAGTAAATATTCCTGCATTCCCCTAACAAACAGTTCTTCCAAATGTTGAGCACCGTTTGCAGACCTTCTGTCATAAAGCTGAGGTGAGAGTCAGTGGGAAGAAATAACTCTGTTCAATAGGTAGTTTGGGAGATGCTGACAGTGGTAGACGATGCCAATTCAGTCTCTTGCACCCAAGCAGTCTTTTTCCAAAGGTAAGAGGAGAAAGAACATGTCCATGAAGATGATATTAATGATTAGCATACATTTTTTTGGTGTCCACAAGAGAACTGGGGATATTTTCCTGCAGGAATGTGTTTGGTTTTATAGCCCTGTTTCCTTATGCAAGTAAGTGACTGTGTGATCTAGCAACCTGAGTTGAATAGCCAGTCCTTTAGGTCTTTCACAGGCTATGAATACAGTAAGAGCACTCAACCCTTCTGAAGATATGCAAATGTAGGCATTTAAAAGATTTACATTCATCTTTCACAGGCCTCAGAAATATAAATATGAAATATCCAGAACCTTGTCACTTCAATAATAATTAAGCTGATGGCCTATTATGTTCGATTGCAAATCAATATAGTATCTTTTGGTGCCACTTGAGTTCTTGAGGGTTGGCTTGGGGCCAGCACTAGTTATACAATTGAAGAGCTGCAGCTGCATCGAAAACTTCTCTGCCATTTCCATTCAGAAAGAATAGACTGGTAACAATGGTGGCCAGCCTCTTCATAGTAATTGTGTGCAAGTACACATTTTGAAATAGTGTTTTTGTTCAGCAGGTGCTGTTATTTTAGTTTAATTTGAATTTTGAAATATGGAGGAGAGAAGGGGCCTAATCTTAACAGCATCTAACCTACAGCTGTTCAGAACAGGACAGCAAACAGCATATGTTGCTTAGATGAAAATCATAATTGCTTATTCTTCCTGGCATATTAGCAGACCAGTGCTGAGCCTCTGAAATTATCTAGCATTTTCAGGCTTTTACTTTACAAAGTGATCCACAATACTCTGGAAGAACAATTCTAGAACATCTGACAGTAAGTTTTCCCACACGCAGCTACTTGGTTTTACATCAGAAAACACAGACTGGGTAGAGATAGTTTGCCAAGACAGTGTCAGAAGCACTGATCTCCAGAAATATTAATGCAGTGAAAAGACTATGTTATTTCAGCCCACTGCAAAAGCTGAAGAAACAGCTTGTAAAATGGTGATTTCTTGGGAACTTTTGGGAACAAACTGTCTATTTGTTTTCCTCTTCTCCTTTCAGGTTTATATTTATCCCTGGGGTCTGAGGAGGACAAAGAGGTCACAAAGTTTTGGAGTGTATACATTAGTCAAAAATATTTACTGAGATTTTTGTCTGGGTTTCTTTTTTTCTATGGCCTATTGTTTGGAGATTTAAAATCTGAGATAGATAACTTGCATTTCTTGAAAATTTTCTCCATGTAGGTATTAGAAAGCAGGACATACCAGAAAAGGCAAAATAAGAAAGACGTAGAAAAGGTGTGATTAGAGTCAAAGTTCAAAACTTTAAATTACTATTGTCCTAAGTCTGACTCAAGACTGACTAAAAGCCTTTAGTTGAAATGGTGCTGGTAATGATGCTTACCTTGAAAAGTAGTGGACATGAATTTAAGCATTTTATATCATCTGACAAAATTGTATATTCTAAACTAAGATGCATTATTTTCAGGATCAGTTCTTAAATGAGAATTTCATGTGAAGGAACATCTTTGGAATTGGAACATTGTTATTTAGATGCCTTCAATCTGAGCCTTTTTCTTGCCAGTGCCTGCTTATGCCTGAGTCTTCTTAATGGTCATTACAGAATGAATAACATGTAACAAGTCATGTTTGGTTCAAGTAAATTCCTTATACCTCAATGACCATTCTGTATATATATTTCTATATCTCTGTTTACTCATTTCTACTTTGGGATATGTAAAAACAATGAGAATTGGTTTTTTTACAACTGATATCCTGTCAGTTTCAAATATTTTCTAGCTTCAATTTCATTTAGATCAAGATCCTGAGGGAAAGGAGAGACAAAAATACATATTGTGCTACTCATCAGCCCCACTAAAGATGCTGGTTTTGTACTAACATTAGAGGGAAAAGTAAAACAATACACTTGCAATTCAACATGCAAATAAAAACAAAGAAAAATATTTCTTCATGAAATATTTCCCTGAAAACCCAGAGGTTTATATTGTTGAAAATGTTAAAGGGAAAAAAAAGTATGATACATATGACAAGCACTGTCTAGTTTTGACAAAATCACTTCTTTCAAAAATGAGATGCTTTTTTTCTTAATGCTTTTCAAAAGAAGACAAAAAGTCAAAAAATATTGAGTAATGCACAAGATGATTTTTTTTTTAATATACATCTGGGAAGGCTGGCTAGGTGAGGTGCTCTGCTTGGTCTGCCACTCATGAATAAAGAAGTAGTTGAGGTGACAGTCTGTTACCACCCAGCCCTACAAAGGCCACAGTAACCCAGATTCTTGTTAATTGACCCTTGGGGCAGATTAGAGAGAAAAGGCACTGAATTATGGTGTTTGTAAATATATATATGTAAGGTTTATTTCAGAACAGTTTGGTTACAATAGAAAACAGGTATGTAGCAGTTTGGTTGTTATTATCTATAGCAATATAGCAAAGAAAAGCATAAAAGTAGCACTTAAAAAAAAGTATAAGGAAAAGAAAGAGAAGGGACAAAAGAATAAGACAAGAAATTATCTCACCACCCGAGGATCTCGCTACAAGACTTGCTTGTTGTAATTTTGAAGTAGCTTGAAGAGGTTATTTTTTGGTCACCAGATCCTCTCAGTTTGATTTAATAGAAGCTGAGACACAAGAATCTTATTCAGATTTTCTAGAGTAACATATACGAGTAAGAATTTATACTGATAAAATTAATTTGGCTACTATCCAGTATACCCCATATCCTGGAGATTCTTGTCCCTTCTGTAGTTCATTAGAGTCGTCCAGACAGTGTATTAATATATTTCTAATATCTACTGTTTCTGTATGTGCACCTGGATCTCATTGCACTTTCCATTTCTTTTCTCCACTGCTGTTAAGGACTACACTGGAAAAGTTTCCCAGTATTTCCACATTTAGTATTTCAAAGCCTCTTCTGAAAACTTATGGCTCATTAGAAAGGTCATCACAAGGTATATTGGGTTAATATCCTTTAACAGCAATTATAATTCCTCAGAGTGTAGGGATATACCTGGGAGAACAGATGAAATTTTGAAAGTCAGGCCATTCATCAACTTTAAAAAAAGAAATAAATTCTTCTAGGACAACAAAACAAATCAGTCATAAATTATTTCAGCCAGCATTTAAGAAGCAGGAGACTGAAGATAGGCAACAGATTTCAGCATCAATGATATAATTTGTTAATGACAGGTTTTTGGTGTTTTTTGGTGGTTTTTTTTTTTTTTTTTTTTTGTACGAATTAGATCAGACAATATTTTACAGAATCCTTTTCCCTAATAAAACAGATTCTACTCTTCATTTCCTTTCTCTTTTTCACTAACAGGTCTCCAGCTGGCCTGGGAGGCTTATCACCTCTATCTAGTTATTAACAGTCCATTTGCTTAAGTACCTACCATAATTACTTTGTATGGTTCCTCCGAGAGATGCTTCATTTAAGGAACTCTAGGAAAAGTTCTGGTCTGACTGACAGCCACACAGTCACATACCTGCCACCTGCTAGCATCTCTTGAGCCAAAATAAGTTTGTGGGAGAGAGAGATCCTGCTCTTGTCTATATTTTAAACATTTTATTTCCCATCTCTCTTTTCACATTCCCTAATCCCTTTTTAAACTGCCTTTTTTCCCCAGCTTTAGCTCTTTATGTAGTATCAGCCCTGAGTTTCCACACTAGTTGCCGCTCTAAATTTTGTAGGTAGGATACTGTGCAATGCTTATAAACCAGAGGGATTGCATGAACTTAATGTAGCAGGTGCCTTGTTTCACCTTGACATGTTAACAGCATTTTGTTATCTCTTCCCACTCTTGCAACACCATGGTCATGGGAATAACCCTAAAAGCTATTCTTTAGAATAACCAAAAGTTAGAGTAAAATATACTCTTTAGCATGTCATGGTAGTGATTTTATTTTCTGGTTGCTTATTTTAGTTTCATTCTCTGTGGGTTCACAGACTCCCATTTTCTTTAAACTTTACCTAAAATGTTAAAATGAAATGAAAGAATGAATTCCTTTATTTTCACACATTTCTCATGGCTTGAATCAAAGCTCTGAATCAACTTTTTTGATAAAGTTAGGACCAGGTCAACTCAGCCTCTGTGCATTTTTTTCACGCATTTGCCCTGGGTTTCAGGTTTGTAACAGACCTTGAACCACAACTGAGGGAGGATAACTCAGTCAGTGACCAGACAAAAATTTTCCTGAGGTAATGTTGTCCAGGATTCCAGACTTTTTAAGCTCAAATGATTACAACAGAAGGGATGAGACTGAAAACTGGATTTGAGAATGTAAATAGGATTATAAGGAAGGATGGGCAGCCTTTCCCTTTTTGAATATGAAGTTAGAGCAGTGAAATAATTTCTCTTACAAGCCTCTTTTTGAGTGAAAATGCCACACTAAGTCTATCAAAGACTATGGAAAGACTCAGTCGATCTGAGTATAAATACTTCATGTTTCCTTTTTTTTGTGCCTGTATACCTAAAAATAATTAGAAAAGCCAGACCAGCAAACAAATAACAAAAAACCCAAACACAAATAAAAAAAAGAGCAAAAAACTAAAACCCCATAAATCCAAAGCAAGATACTGTAACATTGTTTTAGGTTTAACAGATACACTCAAAGGTTTCTGAATGTTGTTTTACTTCTGTTTTCTATAGGAGAACAGCAATAGGATATTTATCCACCAGATGTGACTGTAATCACTACAACCATTAGAAAAAAAAAAAGGAAAATTATCATTATGCTTAGGTTAGCCAATAAAAAATGTGATGAAGGCTTTGTTTAGTCATTTTAATGCACCACCGTGTAAGTGCTGTAGATTTCAGTCTTGTGGCCAGCAGAACTGTACCTTCACATTTATGTCTTAAATATATCAGTCAAATAAGTATAGCACATTGAAAACAAATTTTGGACCCATGGATGAGGCAATAGTACACCTGTCAGAATCCAAAGGTGCCATAAAAATGGCCTTCAGCAGTGCTTTATATAATTTTTACTTCTTTTGTAAACCTATTCTTGATAGTTCTAGAAACAGGAATTTATACTGAAGACTGACAGAAGTTGAACTGGAGAGGTGTGACCAACATTACTATGGCAACACTGAATGCTGGGGATGTGGAGAGGCAGGTAAAGACCCCTGTGGATCATCAAATGCCAACCTGGCTATTATAATGAATGCTAATTGGTTAAATTATTAAGCATTCTATTGCTTATCCCACAGTAACTAAACGGCCTTGCAGTTGCTATATAATTACTGGATGACTGATGGTCTGTTTTCTCCTTGTGATTTTTGTTGTGTCTTGTCTGTCATGATAACAAGAAGACAGTCTAAATCTTTCTTACCAGTCATAGGTTCTGTAAGGTGCTGAACACCTTTGATTCATCATTTTATAATGAAGTTGGCATGTTGAGTTCTCGTGAGGATTGGTTGTCAGGGTACTATAAAACAAAGTATTGCTGCCACAGGAAACAGGTGTTTTGGTTAGGGTACTGATCTGAGATTTAAACTTTATGTCCTCTGCTAAAGCCAGCAGAGAGCCAGAGTTTGTACTCTAACTTATCAAGTATTCAGACTACCTAAGCTCTCGTTACAGCTTTTACCTGCATGGGTCCCATGGTGCGGGGTAAGTTTGTCCACTTCATTCAGCTCTGTTCTACTCTTTGAACAGCTGCTGAGTTGCAGCCAAGAGTCACGTTTGAGAGAGGCTCCTAATTGCCTCCGAGCCATCAGGTGCCACTTCTCGGCTGAAATCAAAGCCAGGTGCACATATCTCCTTTTCTTCATTGCCCAAGTGGCAAATTCCCACCTCCTTTGGGAAGGGGATGCTGTTAGCCGTGGCCTCCCAGAGGCGGGAGGGAGGAATGCTGTCCTGTGTCCGCGCTCAGCTTCCCTTATGAAGTTCCAGCTGACAGCTACAACGTCCCCTCTGAGAACTGAGCTGTGGTTTGCCTCCTCCCCTCCATCATGGGGAGGCAAAGCCCAGCAGGAGCCGAGGAGTGTTTTCATAACTATCCCTTCTCAATGCTTGCAGAATTTAACTCCCAATAAACGAAAATAAAAGGAGAATTTTTCACTCATAATTCCAAGTATCCATATTAGCTGCTGCCTCACTCAGCTTACAGGCACCCAAATCTGACTTTGAAAACGAAAGGACATTAGATTTTTTAGGCCAAACTAGATTAGATATGCTAGGAACATAGAACAAAGAAATATGTATTTACTTTTGGGTTTGGCCACTGCCACATGGACCTGAATAAGCCTCTTTCTGCATTTACACATTCCATCTGTAAATCTTGCATAACAATTTTGTCATTCTTTGTCTGATTAGTCTGCTTAAACTTAGGGATGTCAGTGTCACTGTGGGGTAGATTTTGTTGTGTATTTCTGCCAGTCTTGACTCATTAGAGTGTCTGTGTAGGGTTACTAAAGTAGTATCATGATATGTTGAATTTTGGTATCGGAACACACAGCTCATTCTGGTAGACTGCTTTGATCCTCTTTACTCTTGGCTATAGGAACTGCACAGTGGGAAGGGCTGAACCGATTTGCATGATACAAGAATTGTGTCAGACATGCCAATTAACTGAAACATCTTTATAATCAATTGTAAAAACTGATTACGAGTTTTCGTCTGGGCAAACTCATAGTCCTTTGGCAAAAGGGCCTAAAACCCCTGGGTTCTCTAATAGATGTGAAGTACATTTACACTTCTGTAATGCAAATGTAAAGTGTCAAGCATCCTTGAAAAAAAAACTGGTAACAGGGCAGAATAGGCCACCTTCCCAAGAAACAAAGAGGTCAGGGTAAACATGCCTTTAAAAATATTGAGAAAAATCAGTTCCTTCCTTTCTAATAGTGTTTCTGATCTTTTAGGACTCCCAAACCTAAGTGCCACGTCTTTGTAGTTGAGGATGGGATTTGGGGTTGTATTCCAGAGAACGTGGCAAATTATACTTAAGGTGACTGGAGTGGGTTTGAATGTCTAATTAAGAAGAGGGGTACATCTGCTAAATATGTGAGTACTGCAACTTAGAGTAAGGATTATTGTTAAGCAGTTTTGGAAGTGCAGAACGTGGGCTCGTTCCTCACTTCAGCAGTCCTTGAAGATGACTCTATGCAGATAGCAAGGTTGGGATAACTTATTTTAACATTTTGGGTAGCCTGGACTGTTATTCCTTGCAGACTTTATGTTTGGTAGCAGAATGATCACACCTCTGAATTACTACAGTAATTTGAAGGGTTCTGTGATTTAAATTGAGGCCTTGACATCAATAGATATGCATGTCTGATTGTTAATTACTATGCAGTGATGAATTCCTAGCTTTGTATCTTTGGGGGCTAGGGGGTGACCATTAGAGTGGTGAGAGTCAGGAATGTAGGGAGGCATATTTCTGATTTTTTAAAATCAAACGGAGGTAGTTGCATCAACTGATATAGCTTTTCTCCTTCAGTTTTCAAAGGCTGGAACCTGTAGGTTTTTCAGTCAAGCATGGTATTGGAGCTCAGCAAGTTTGTGTCCACTGTGCATGTACTGTTAATGACTTCAGCAACATCCAGAACCATAAAGTGTGAATGGTTATCAATTGATATGAAACCCCATTTTTTAAGTTGCAGGCATCATGGTATTCACAGTCTTTAGGGAAGGCTGGGTTTAAGAGAGGAAAGGCTGTAGAACCAAAGTAATTTGTGTAGTTTGGCAGCTCTGCTAAAGAGAACTGAGGGCAGTTGTCAGTAGATGTGAACAGAGCCTTTTCCCCCTTGGGGCTGTGCTGCAGCCTGTGCTAAAGTGAAGCAAACTCAGGATACAAAGCACAGTCTGCTCTTGATTTCAGGCAAAAACACTCACACGAGCTTGGAGTGGCTAACGGGAGTTCTGGGCAGAATTAATTGTCTTGGGAAATGCTAAGATTAAT
>VZRO01003123.1:2744-35856 GCA_013397915.1 Daphoenositta chrysoptera
TCGGGGCCGGCCGGGGCGGGTGGGTGGGCGGCACCCCCTGCCCGGGGAGGCTGCACCCCCGCCCAGGGTGAGGGACCGAAAAACAGGGGGAAAGAACCAAAATTCCCGCCCAAGAATCCATCCCCATCCAAGGCGCTGAGAGGGAGCGGGGGTGGAATTCCCCCCCGTGCTCGTTAAGATTCTGCCGGGCTCCCTCCTCCCCCCGTCCTGCCGGACCCTCCGTGATCTCCTTTTTCATTAATTCATAAAATATCCTCCCTGCGATCGAGGCGCTGATTGCAGCGGCAGCCGAGCCGGAGCTGCTGGAATATCGCACGTTCCAAGCCCAGCCTGGGCCGGGGAAAACGCGGCCTGGCATCAAATATTCATCCCTTGCCTTGGTCTGGGGCGGGGAGGAGCGGGATGGGGCTCTGGGATGGCTGAGCGGGGCTGGGAGCGGGGAGAAGCCGGGGAAGAAGGAAAGCATCGTTAAACTGCTGCTCCGAGCCTCTCTGAAGTGCCAGAGACAGATCCCTGTTTTCCAGCTGGAATGAGGCTCTAACCTGCAGGTCCCACTGCAGCCACAACCCCCCGGCGCTCTCCCCGAAGTTAAAGATCTCCAAATTCCCCTGGCATGATCCATAAAAAAGGTGCTGGCGCCTCACACCGCTGCCTTCCAGGGGATTAATTCGTGTCACCAAATCCAGGGACGGTCGGGGCTGGGACCCTCCTCCCGTGGCTGAGCCACATCCATCACGGCATCCCCGGCAGCCTGGAAATGTTTGCACTGCGGCAAACGCAGGCCCGGGGCTTTCCTCTTTGGGTTTTTTTTTTCACCCATCGCTGGCGAAGGGCTGGGAAATGATGGACAACTCGGGAAAATCCCAGCGGGTGGGAGCCGGTGGCTTGTGCAGAAAAGCAGGACCCAGGGCGATCCCGGGGAGGGAACAGCGCTGGATTAGATGTCAGGGCAGCTCTGGCACTGAGCATTAAATATCTTCATGTAATCTTTCCACTTAAACCAATGATTAAACAGATTTAGCAGATGATTAAACAAATAAAGATTAATGAAACAAGCAAAGCAATCAAATCTTTATGGGGGAATAAATGCGTGATCCAAAACAATATTAGGACAAATTGTCTAAAACTAATCGAGGCTGTGCTGCTTTTGTCTAAACAGCGTTTGTTATGTTCGCACTTGGGTGCAATCAAAATATTTGCTCAAACCAGGATGGAACTGAAAATCCAAAACACCATCGAGGATGAAAGGAAAAATAAGGAATGTTTTGCAGGATTCCCTGTGTTCCTGGGCCAAGCTGGCAGCTCCTGCCTGGCCTGGGTGCCCGAGGGGTCTGTGGGATCCCATGGGAGCTGGGCTGAGGATGGAGAAGATCGGGATGGACCCGGGAATGGCGAAGGATGGGACAGCTGGAGCACGGCCAGAGGGACCCTGGAGCAGCTCCAGCCTCACAGCCACTGGTGCTGGTCCCTCTTTAATTAATTTTATGGGAAGTAGAGGATCTCCGAGGTCCCTCCAACCCAGCCCATCCCATAATTCCATGAACTCACAGCTTTGGTTGCTCCAGCAGCAGCAGCAGTGGGGTTTAGAGCTGTAAGTCTTTTTCTTTCATCAATTTTGCATAGGGGAAGATCGTGTTTGCTCTAAATACTTTTGTTTTTAAAGCCTCCTAAATTTTTGAAATGAAAATAACAAGGGGGAGAAAAGAGAAAAGACTTTTCCAGACAAACTGTCAGGAGGCTGCAGCCGCCAACAAACACAAACAGAGCTGCGCTTAATGAGGGGGGAGGGAAGGAGGTGCCAGGTGCGGGATGGCTGTGCCCGTCCCTGGGCTGCAGCAGGCGTGGGGACACGGATGTGCCAGGCTGCAGCACCCGGGCTGGCCCGGGGCTGGCCCTGCTGGGGATGGGCTGTCCCAGCGTGGATTCCGGCGTTTTCCTTGGCACTGGGATGGTGCTCTTGGACAGAACCACCCCAAGTGGTTTGACTGCTGCCCCCAAACCTTTCCTGAGGAAATGGGGGGGCCACTTAACACTAATGTACATCCTTGTTTCCAAAAATAGTGGGGTGGGATGGGGGGAATTCCTAATTTTCCGGGGATAAATCAGGTCCCTCCCTCTGGGGCAGACCTGATGCTAAGGGCAGAAGCAGCCTCACCTCCCACCCCTTTGGCCTCCTGAGGTGGAGGTGAACATCCCTGCTGGGGGGATGGGGCAGGGAATCACAGGATCATGGACTTGTTTCAGTTGGAAAAGCCCTCGGAGACCACCGAGTCCAACCATTCCCAAGGCCACCATAACCCATGTCCCCAGGTGCCACATCCACAGGGCTTTAAATCCCTGCAGGAATGGGGACTCCACCCCTGCCCTGGACACTGCCAGGCCCCCCGTCCCTCTCCTCCTGTCCCCTGTGTCCCCCCAGCCGGAACGGGGCCGCCCACGGCAGGGCACAGCAGCAATTCCAGTGGGAATTCCTGCCCCATCCCCTGCGGCTGGGCAGGAGCAGGAGCAGGTGCTGGATGCTGTGGGCACGGGGGGATCTCCAGCACCTTTGGGCCCTGTGCCCCCCCTGGCAGCCCCAGCCCAGCCCCTGTCACCGTCCCTCGTGGCCCGGGGGTCCCCACAGCCCCCGGTGCTCCCACTTCCAATGGGAATTCTGGACCCTCCCGCTGAGCCGCTGCCTGGGCTCTGCTTCGGCACAGAGAGGAGATCTGCATCCAGCAGCTGCAGCAGGAGAATCCAGCAAATCCATGACATGAATTCCAAGTCTCCCTCCCTCAAGGAAAGGCTGGAGCCAGCTCAGCATCCCTCCTCTCTCCCCCCTCGTTCTTTTTTTTTTTTTTTGGAGACTCATTACTATATTGTGGATATTCTCCACTAAAGGGCATCTCTTTGAATGCATTTGCTTTTTTATTAATGTGTGCTAAGACAAGTCAAGCCTGATTATCATGAAGACAATTGCTGAATTCCCTCCTGGAGAAATCTCATCTAGACTGTGTAGGCGTTTTAATTTCAGAGACCCATTAATTGGCACAATTGCTTAAGCAGCTGCTTTCCGTGTCATTTTAGGACCACTTTATGAAAAACAGAGCTTAAAAAAAAAAAAAAAGAAAAAAGAAAAAAAGAAAAAAATATATATGACAGGCCAGAGCTTTCTACATGGCAACATAATTAATGCAAGGAGCTTCCTTGGAGCAGCAGAGCAACAAAAAGCCACCAAAATACGGCTGCCCTGCGCTGGCTGCGCGTGGGGAGGGGAGCCCAGCGCCCTCCTCCCTCTGGAAATCAGCTGGGAAACCTGCTCAGAGCCCTGTGCTGCCACCAAGGCCTCCCTGTCCCCGATCCGTGGGAAATGAAGCCGTGGGGCGGAGGGGAAGGCAGAGGGACCCGGCAGGAGCCAGCCCGGCGCTCCCCAGGGTGGGCTCAGCCCCGGAGCGCTGGCACCGGGGATGCCCGGAGGGTCGGGGGCCCGGGGGGCCCTCCCTGCTCTGGGAGGGGTCTGGAGGAGGGGGAGGCCCTGGCAGGGAGGTGGGAGAAGCAGCAGGTCCAGAGGGCTCCAAAGGCCCCGTGCTGACCCCAAAGGTGCTCCCGGCGCTGCTGCCGTCCCGGCACATCCATCCGCCCTTGGATCGATCCCAGTGCTGAGGGGACAGGGACAGGTGGGCAGGTGGTGACAGAGCCCTCGTGGGGACCTCAGGCTCCCTGGAGGGCCCTGGATGCCATCCTGGCACACGCAGGCCATGCACAGCTCCCGGAATTAGGTTAATTATTGAATTAATGAAGAAGCAATCCTTCACTCCGGGAGCAGTGGCCAGCCCGAGTTCTGTGCTGGTCTTTGCCACAGGCAAAAACACACATTCCCATTTATTAATAAATAAAGCCCTATCAATGCCCTAAATTATCAGCGGAATATATTTGCTAACCCAAAGCAATAGTAGGAACAATTACTTATTAATAAAGCAATAGCTAAATCTAATTACATCCCCATCAGATCCTGCAAGTAATAAAACCACAGTTGCCTTCCAGAGCTGAGGGACCTGCTGACCTCAAATCAAAGTTTAAACCATCCATCAGCTCCCAATACATTCCCAGCACATCCAGCAATTACCATGCCCTCCATCGGCTCCCCCGGCAGGGGCAGGGGTCACCCCATGTGCTGCATGGCTGTGAGCAGGAACAGAGCCTCAGAAATCTCATTATCCTGTTAACCATACATTTATCTGACAAGATAAAAGAGACTAGGTGACCAAGCTATCATTAAAGATTAATAGAAAGTATAAAAAATTCAGCTGCAACCAGCATTACTGTTTAGTGCCTGTGATAGGCCTGACAGGATTATTAATCAGGCAGCCAAAAAGATTTAGGGCTTTGCTCTTGGTTTTTTCGTTTCAAGTCTGCGGTGTCGTCCCCTCTCCCCAGCAGGCAGAGCCCGGGTCAGGGGGGCCGCTGGTTAATTGGTGCTGGGGGTTTGGAAGGGGTGGCTCGGATCAATTATTAAATCCCAGGGCCGAGGTGAGGATGGGGCAGGGGCCGGGATGCTCCGGAGAGGGCCGGGGTGTTTATGGCAGCGGCTCCTCTCCCGTGCCAGGCTATTAATAAATTGTACAGATCAATGCCAGGATTAATTTTAATCGAGGGCTACAAGGATCACGCAGCTCCCAGGGTGATTTTCCCCTCATTCTTAATTCCATTTAAGTTTAACATGAAAGATTCCCAGGTAACACCTACACAGGAAGAAACGAGATTTCCCTGTTTTTAAGTCTTAAGTATTCTTTTTATTCTGCTTTGCTTTTTCCCTTTTGATCATAAATCAATGTCCGTCGCCGCTTTCCCGGGAAGCCGGGCTGCAGGCAGGGCTGCCCTGCATTTCCACACCTGCCACGGAGAAAAACCAATAAATTAGGGAAGGCGTTTTCTAAAAAACTGTGTGGAGTTTTTTTAGAAAAAAAGCTCTGGGGTGGATGGGGCTCCCCAGCACCCCTCAGCTCCCCTCATCCCTCCCCCCTCAGGGTTCCCTGCCTGGATTTCCCTCCAAACACACTTCTGAAATAGGAAATACCACTGAAAGCTTTATCAGCCATTGTGGGCCCATCCCAGGGGGTTGGAATGAGATAATCCTCATGGTGCCTTCCAACTCAAACTTTTCTGGGGTTCTGGGATTCCATGAAAACAAACCTTTTATTTTCTCACATGAAAATATCCCAGTGGGAGCTTGGAGTGGCTCAGACCAGCACAGCCCCTCCCACAAAAATGGGACAAACCAGAGCAATGCCTATGAGCATCCCAGGAGAATAATTTACCTTCAAAAAACCCCAAAAATTTTTTTTCCCTGAAAAAAGTGCAAATCAACCTGTGGAAGCCCTGATGTCCCAGGAAAGGATCCGAGCAAGAGGCAAATGGAGCAGGGAAACATGGAAATGTCTGAGCACAGCCCAGAGCCTGGCTGGGAACACAATCTCCATAAGGACGTGGTTTCCATCCCAGGATCTCATGGAATCCTTCACAGGGAGCTTTCTCTGCTGCAAAAATCACATTTTAAAGCATTTCCCCATCATAAATTTCAATGTTTTCAATCAATTCCTTCCATTGTGTGGGATCCTGCAATCGGGAATTAATCATCAAACGTAACTGGAATTATGCACAGAACAACCTGGGCCTGCAGAGGTGCTCAGGGAGGTTTGGTGACACGGGATGGGGGTGACACAAGATGGGGGTGACACGGACTGGGATGCACTGGAGGGATCTTTCCCCCAGGACTTGATGTGGGCCAGCTCTTTCCAGTGAGGAGCCTTTCCAACCACCTGGAGCAGCATTGGAACAGGTTCCTGCTTTTCCAGTGATGCAGAGATCCTGCAAATCTTCACGGAATCATGGAATGGTTTGGCTTGGACAGGACCTTAAGGCCCATCTCGTTCCACTCCCTGCCAGGGCAGGGACACCTTCCACTATCCCAGGGTGCTCCAAGCCCCGTCCAACCTGGCTTTGGACACTGCCAGGGATCCAGGGACAGCCACAGCTTCACTGGGCACCCTGTGCCAGGGCCTCCTCATGCTCAGAGGGAACAATTCCTTCCCAATATCCCGTCCATCCCTGCCCTCTGGCAGTGGGAAGCCATTCCCCCTGGTCACTCCATCCCTGGTCCCACCCCTATGCCGGACTCAGGAGTTTTCCAAGAGAAGGCTCCTGTGAAAATTCCTGCTGGCAGGAACAGGCCATGCAGGCAGCCAGGGAAGAGCCCCTGCATTTGCATCACCTTCTGCATTCCATGGTGCTGCCGGCCTTGGAGCCAGGGTGCTGAAAAGCCTGGGAGCCTCCTGGTTTTGCATCCGTGCAGGAACTGCCGGGGAGCTGCTACTGCCGAACCCCAAATAAATCAATTCCAGTTCTGCAGGCCGAGAGCGGGGAGCAGGGCCTGGATAATCCCCAGCTGCAGGAAGGTAGGACTTGGCTTCCCGGCCTCTTTGAAGCTCACAAGAGTGAGATAAAAGAGAAATGTTAAAGCTTCTCCAGAGCGAGCGGGAGGGGATCCGGGAGCGGCCGTGCCGGCGCTTTGCCGGAGTCGTGGCACGGCAGAGCTTGGATTTTTCCGGCTCTGACAAGCCTGGGATGAAAGGGAAACCTCCAGCACATCCCCTGTGCTTCAGCGAGCAAACCTCAGGACTTCCTCCTGCCTCTGAGGCCTCACGGCGATGCCATCGGGGTTGTTCCTCAGTTTGGGGCAAAAAGCGCTGGTTTCAGCTGTGTGACATCGCGTGCAGCCGGGCCCGGCACGGGGGCGTCATTCCTGGGAGAGGAAAAGCAAATCCACATTGATCCAAAGCTCAATTCATCTCACAGGGGTCCAAACCACAAGGAAACAGCTGGAAATTCGAAACATTCCCGGGTTTTTGTGGTATCCCTGCCCTGAGGGCTGGGAGGACCCCTCAGTCCGATGGAAACCAGGTGCCAGGAGCTGCCAGAGGTGGGCTTGGGCTGAGGGGGCTTCACAGGGAGCCTTTGGTTCCAGGGACATCTCATTCCAACAAAACCCATGTGATTCTTGACAAAAATCTTCCCCCACATCCCCATTTCTCCCAGGCTGGAGTGTTGTGGCTGCATGAACACATCCATGTTCCCACAGGATGCTCCAGCCTCTCGGGGTGATCCAGGGATGCTGCTGCTCTCCTTGCAGGCTCCAGGCAGAAACTCTTCCTGTGGTGGGGACTGGAAACATTTGGAAGGAGAATCCATCCCTTTTGTGGGGAGGAACTGTCCGAAGTCGATGGAAGATAAAGTCCAATTAATTATTTACTTCCATGAGCTCATGGAAATCTTCCCTGGAGCCTGCCAGGACCAGCGGGCTCCCAGCTTTTATCTGTTTACCAGGATGAGATGGGAGAAGGGGATGAGGAGGGGGGAAAAAGAGCTTAATGACGGTGTCTGTTGATCATCAACGCGAGAAAAATGAATTGCTTCCCTGAACCTGAGAAATATCAAACTGCATAAATAAATCCATTTCAATTATTAATAAAGGAATTTACATTTGGAGCCTGAGCATGAGAATTAATTTCATTTCTTATGCTAAAGTGGCCAGTATGGCTGAGGAGCCGAGAATGAGAAGATGCAGAAATGAAGGGAAAATGAAGGTAGGGTGGGTTTGGAGGGAAAAAGAGGCAAAGTGGAAATTCCTGGTCCTGAAGAAAACCATCTTCCAGCAGCTGTAAAGCAAAGGAAATGGGAATAAAAAGGGATTTGGGGTGTGAGGGTGTTTCAGGAACGATGGTCCCGCTCTGTCCCCATCCTAGATGTTCTCCCAGCCAACATCTCCCACGGAAACATCTCCGGGGAGGGTGCCAAGGACAGGATGTTTGGGGACAGCCAATGCTGGCCCACAATTAATAAATACCAGATCTAAGCAAACCTGAGACTGAAATCCTTCCCAGAAGCACCGGCTGTGCCCTCCCTGCCTCTGCCCCGGGGCTGTTCCCTTGCTCCAAAGGGACCCCGATCCACCCTGGGATCCCTCCTGGGTGACACCAGCACATCCCCTGCCTGCCCCCAGGATGTTCATCACAAGTGTTCCTTTGGGGTAAGGGCTGACCTGCAGAGGGGGCAGGGCACAAATCCTGCCGGGGTTTTGCCCTCTGTGAGAAATGACCCCAGAACTGACCTCAAAAAGTGGCAGTGCTGTGGTGGCTGCCACAGCTGGGGAGTTTGGGGCAGAAATGCCAGGGTTTGGGCACTTCCCAGCATCCCAGGGGCTGGAACAGGGCAGTTTCCCAGCCCCAAGGCCAGGGCTTTCCCATGGCAGCTCCTGTTCCCAAGGCACAGGAACACATCAGCCCCTTCACTGAAACCTGAAAACTCCCCCCTCTCCTGCTGTTTTCCCATTCCCAGACTAAACAACCCCGTTTCTTTCCATCCTCCCTCTTTGGTGGCATTCCCCAGACCTCTGGAGCAGCTCCCTGGGAAGCAGCAGCTGGAGCTGGAGGGGGTGCCCACACCCCATTCCCCATATCCGCAGGGAGCAGGGGCAGCAGGCCCCGCTCCCTTCCCGCTGCAAGCGCAGGCCCCAGAGAGCACGGCCCTCTTGTGCGGGGCTGAAACCCTCTCCCAGAGCCACCCTTCCCTCGGCTGCCCTTCCCCGGAGCTGCCTCCTCGCCGGCTGCATTGTTCCTTCGTGTGATGAGACATTCCGGGAAAACCAACTCAAATCCAAACAGACATTTGGAGGGGCTTTTGTTTGGCTGCTCCCCAGCTCCCCCCGCCCTGACTCCTGTGAAGGGCCTTGTCGAGTTGATTTGCTCGCGCTGCCTCCGGAGCCCGGCCTTGCTCCGGAGCCGCTGCTCTTTTCAGTCGGCTCCTCGGAACGAGAAGAAAAACTTGGCAAAGCAACAATAGGGAAGAGGGAGGAAAAAAAATATGAATAATCTCAGCACAGAAGTTGCATTATGTGAGGTGGTTGCCATGCGGTTGAGGCTGGGAGAGGATCATGCGAGCGCATTGTGGGGGAAATGATAACGGGAGAGACAATCCCGAGGAACGCGGGGGTTTGGGATCCAAGGCTGGAATGCAAACTCGGCGGGCCCATCCCAGCCTGATGCCAAGGGATCCATGAGAATCCATCAGACCTGGCCAGGGGAGTCTTGACGGGGACAAAAGTGCTGGTGGTGGTTCCCTTTGCTGGGCACACTCAGCCCAGGCGCCTTTGGCCATGTGGATTCCCAATGTGGGGATTTAGGATGGGGGATGCAGCACTGCTGGCAGGGAATTCCCGTGGGCACCCACCTTAAACCTCACCAGGGGGAGAATGATCACACAAGGATGGGACCTGAAGGGCTGCAACCAACATCAGAGGGACAGGGAGCTGCTGGAGCAAGTCTGGAGGAGGCCATGGAGCTGCTCCCAGGGCTGGAGCCCTGCTGGATCCAGGCTGGGAGAGCTGGGAATGTTCTCCTGGAGAAGGGAAGGATCCAGGGAGAGCTCAGAGCCCCTTCCAGGGCCTAAAGGGGCTCCAGGAGAGCTGTAGAGGGACTGGGGACAAGGGATGGAGGGACAGGACACAGGGAATGGCTTCCCACTGCCAGAGGGCAGGGAGAGATGGGATATTGGGAAGAAATCCCTCCCTGTGAGGGTGGGGAGGCCCTGCCACAGGGTGCCCAGAGAAGCTGTGGCTGACCCTGGATCCCTGGAAGTGTCCAAGGACAGGTTGGACAGGGCTTGGAGCACCCTGGGACAGTGGAAGCTGTGGAGGTGGGACTGGATGGGCTTTAAGGTCCCTTCCAACCCACACCATTCCAGGATCTGCCACCAGAAAGCCACCGGCCATTCCAGGTCCATGGCACAGGTGGCGTCTCCAAAGCTTCCCCTCTGGGGTCTGGCTGGACAGAAAGCCCAGATTTCAGATAAATTGAGCTTCAGGTGATTTGGGGAAGTACTTACGAACTAAACCCTAACCCTAACCCCCCCCCTATTTTGTCCCCCAGATGTAGGAGCTGCTCTGGGGCACAATTTTAGGGGCAAAACCACCCCATCCTCCTCTTCCTTGTGTTGTCTTGGAATAAACGTGGGAGTGGGAGGAAAGTCAGCGCTGTCAGCCGAGCCCCGGGGAATTCAGACAGTGTGGGGAAACACATGTGTTTAAAAAAAGGGGAAATTCAGGGATCAACCATGTGAATCCTGCTCTTCTACTGCAATGGATGCACAGGGCTCACTTTTAGCCTGGAATGTGTGATACTGGGATTTGTGTGGGGCTCACCTGCTCCTGCTCCTGCTCCTGCTCCTGCTCCTGCTCCTGCTCCTGCTCCTGCTCCTGCTCCAGCAGCATCGTGGGAAAGCAAACTGTGGGACAACAGGGGGTGACAGCCAGTACTGTGACATCCCCAGCTCCTTCCATCCTGAGGTTTTGGGGTTCCCACTCCCAGCTGAGCCTCTGGGGGGCTGTGGCAGGAAGGTGCTGCTGTCCCCTCTCGGTGCCAGCCAGAGGCTGAGCATGAGCAGCTCCTCCCGAGTGTGGAAGGTTTGGAACCTGTTCTCCTCCCACAGAGGACGGAGCCGCAGGATCCCAGGAGGGGACGCTGGTGGCATCGTGCCAGCTGCTCTCTGCCCAGGAGGACAGAGCTATGGAGCCCTGGTGCTGGGGACAGTGGTGGCCCTGTGCCTTCAGAGCCACAGAGCCCCGGGCCAGCTCTGCTTCAGGAGCGCCCGAGTTCACACAACCAGCGCCTGGTGCAAGGCAGCAGGATTCAAAACCCTAATTTGGCCTGATTAAAGCTTAATGATTCCAGCTTAATGATTAAAGAACTGCCCCAGTTTCCTCGTTCCAAGCAGCCCAGCCTGCCAGGACTCAGGTGGATGGACACGGCTGGGGCTCGGCCCGGGAGACACCGGGAACAAACCGGGCATTTCAATGGCTCGGGCACGGGGAGGAGGATCCCGGATTCCTGCCCGCAGCTGAGCCGCTTCGGAACGGCAGGGAGACATTAAAGCACGTTAATGAGGATTTCAGGATGGAAAACAACCTGGCTGCCTCTCAAGCAGCAGAGAATTGCTGTGTGTAGTCATTTGGAGGGCCCGGAGCCCAGGCTGGGGCGGGCGGGCTCAGCCCCCACTCCCCGCTCCCCGTGTCACCCCCAGCCCACGCTGGGTCACCCCCAAGCTTCCCAGGGCCAGGGCAGAGGGACAGGGGCCACACGGAAAGGCTCCAGCTCCTTCCCAGCCCTCCTCAGGCAGCGTCCCTGGAGCAGCCCCGGCAGAAAATGGAGCTCCCCATCTGCACACGAGCTCTGGACCCCATTAGAGCGGGACCGGGGGGAGCGGGGCGGCCGCAATGCACACAAGGTGCTCTCTTCATGAAAGCATCTTTTGATTATGTTATTGCAGCTATCAAAATATTGCCGAGTTCAGAGCATTCCTCCGGGATCCCCGAGCTCTTCAAAGGCCGGAGCACCACGGCTGGGGAAAAAGAAGCCTTTAATTATGTCGGCTTCCACGCTCGTTCTGCCGTGGTTTCCTCACAGAAAAAAGGCCTTTAATGAGGAGAAGCCCATATGGCTGCATTGTTCAAACAGGGAAATAAAGCTGATTTTGGGGCTTGCTCTCATAGATGCGCGAGTTCCCTCCCAGCCCCGCGGTGTCACGCAGCCCCACATTCCGAGGGGCTCTGGAGCACAGGGATGGCGCCGTGGAAATTCCAGCCTGGCTGCAGAGCTGCTGCCATTCCCATCCCATCCCCATCCCCATCCCAATCCCAGTCCCAGCCCACACTCCAACCATTCCCCACCACTTTCACACCCTCCAGCAGCGTTTTCCTCCTTCCCAGCTCCATCAAGCCCTACACACAGCAGGATGGAGAGATTGCAGGGGGTGCTCTCCACAAACCCCCTCATTTTGCTCGGGTTCCATTTGAATTTCAATGGAAATCCTCATTTTTATCCCCAAATGTAAATAGCAAAGCGCAGCCGTGTGTTATACATGGGCCAAGCCCATACTTTGAAGAACTTACTGAGTATGTTCTGCTAATAAATTCTCCTATCTGGGGGGTGTAATTAAAGGCCAGCATGTGCTGCAGGATCCCAGCAGTTCTGCAAAGCTTTTGGATGCTTGGAGTCCTAATAAAGAGAGTTTTGTTCAAGAACTCACAGGGAACAACCACAATTAATTGCCAGGGAGGGCGTGTGCCTCGCTGGAGTGACTAAACATGAAAAATGATGGAGCAGAGGTACAAAAAGCAACAAACCCACGGGATTTTTAACCAGAGTGAGGGCGAGTGGCTGTGACGCAGCAATTCCTGCCCTTTCCCACATCCCACCCTGCTCCCGACTGGATTCTCCAGGGGGTTTTGAGCAATGAGGAAGTTTCTGTAGACAGCAGGTTCCAAATCCACACAGTACATGGAATCATGGAATGGTTTGGGAAGACACCTTCAAGCTCATCTCATTCCATGGGCAGGGAACCTCCCACTACCCCAGGCTGTTCCAAGCCCCATCCCATTCATGACGGGAGAAACAAACCCACAAACCCAAACAAGGCAAGGAAACCCAAGGGAAGTCTCTCACTGTGAGTAAAAAGTTTTTTCTAGGAATGTTTTCCCATCCTCCCTCCCTTGAAGCTGTGGAGTAGAGCAGGATTTGTTCCCCTTTTCCTGAGAGTCAGGATCTGTGGGCACAGTTTGAGTCTCACAGGGGATCACGTTTACTACCGAAATACAAATATTTATACTTCAATAAAAGAATCGTTTCCCACAAAGGATTAAAATCCACCTGAAGCCCGAGGTTCAGACTTTCCCTATTCCACATCATCCAAAATCCCCAACCCCCCAGTCCTCTGCTTCCCAGCCGGAATTACAAAGAGCAACTTCTCAAGGGTTGTAGTGGCAGCAGTGGCATTTTAGCGATTTTAGCTGCCAATTCCTTTGCTTTCCACGTTTTACATGACAATTGAGGGAAATCTTCCCCAGACAGCAATTCCCGTCCCGGTCAGCGGGACACCGGCACCACAATACACAAATTACAGCGCTGGCAGCGAGGAGCAGCCAGAGCTGGAGACGCGACATTGATGCCAAAAATTTCCCATTTCAAGCCACCACAAAGGCAGAATTTTGCTGTGTTTCCCATGCAAATAATCAGGCAGGAGATAAGCGGCACCTCTGGCTCGGGGAGTAGAGCAGGGCCAGAGCCAAGGGCAGGGCTGGTAAAGTTTAGGGAAAAGCTCCGACAGCACATTCGGCATCGGGGCAATCCGATGGATCCGAGCCTCCAAACCCCATGGATCCGAGCCTCACTGCCTGGGGGTGACTCCGGATCTGTGCCCACCCTCAGCACCTCTCCCGTGCTCCCCCTGCATCCCAGTGCCAAGATACCCAGGATGCGAACAGAGATTTGTCCCATTCTCCAAGCCCCTGATGAACCCCAGAGCTGGGACAGCTCCTGGTCAGGAGATGTTTCCAGCTGGAAATTCAGTGGCATCCCAGCTCTGCAAGGATTCAGGGGCTGGAGAATCCCAGATAAAAGGCCAGGGCAGAACGAGGGGCATGGAGGGATTTAATGCCCCAATTCCTGAGATCACAGCCCTCACTCTTCCCAGCTGAGGCCAAAGATGTGCTGCCATGGCAGCCTGGGGGGATGCAGGAGCAATCCACACACGCAGCCCACACGGATGCAGGAACAGCCCCCCACGGATGCAGGAACAGCCTACATGGATGCAGGAACAGCCCACACATGCGGTTCACAGGCCCCTGGTTTTTTAGGAAGGAGCTCTTTCCAACCTGCCCAAGTTCTGGGTTACATCCCACAGAATTCCTGCCAGCTCCTGCTCCAGAAGCAGCTCAGCTGGAGGTGCTGGGGGTGGCACCCGTGTGGTGTTGGGGCTCTCCGGGCTCTGCCCGCCCAGGGGATGCCCCCGGAGCCACGCAGGAATGCGGGAGCAGGTCCGGTCTGGCAGGAGAGGATTTCCATAAGTGTTCCCAAAATCCCAGCCCAGCGAGAGGCCACGTCCTGCCCCTGCCTCCCCAGCCCTGAACACTCCGTGCTGCAGCCACGAACATCCCGCCTTGATTTCATCGGGCAGGAATGCTGCGAGCTTCCAGAACAATTTATTCCCTGCAATTTCTTCTCCGGGTAGAAGTGTCTCGGTTTTCCAAGAGTTGCTTTTTTCCAGAGGAAAGCGGGAAGTTAACCATTGGAGTGAAGGCGTTCGGTTCCCTATCATGGCCTTCCAGAACTGGGATTAAAAATGGAAAGGGGCACCTTTAAAACTTTAATACCATTTAAATGTTGCAGTCTCCCTCCTGCACCAGATCGTTCCGTAAAGCAGCTAATTAAAAAATGGCTGCTGTGATGACAGACTCGATTAATAGCTTTTGAAGAGCAGCCAGTGCACCAACTGCTCCTGGAGCCATGATGAAAGCTAATAATGTAGAAAATTCTGCCAATTCTTCTAATTCATGAATATTTAAGCCTGTGAAAAATCTGTCAGATTATAGCACTTCTCTGGTGATTTTCTGCTTAAGTACAGGGATGGGTCCGTGCCAGGGGCTCCCAAACTTCAGGGAAGTTTTATTGTCTGCAGCTCCAGAGCCCTGCGCCCTCCTCTGGCTCTTTAACCCCTGCCAGGACAGCAGGAGCCAAGGAAAAGGCTGGGCTGGACTCGAAGGGACACTCACATGGACACAGGGTACTCAGATGGACAGAGGGTACTCAGATGGGCACAAGGACACCCAGGCAGAACAGGAGACACTCAGATGGACACAGGGACATCCAGATGGACAGGGGGACCAATGGAGGCGACAATGATGGCATCTATGAAGGGCTCAGAGCTGGCACAATGGAGGGGTCAGTGCTGGCAGCAGCAGAGGGGTCAGTGCTGGTACCAATCAAAGGGTCAGTGCTGGCATCTCTGAAGGGGTCAGTGCTGGCACCAGTGGAGGGGTCAGTGCTGGCAGCAGCAGCAGCCCCACTGCCCAGCTGGCCCTGGAGGGCCCAGCACAAGGGGCTGTCTGAGGCACGAGTGCTCTGCTGGCAGCAGCTCCCTGGCAGCGCCGCTCTCCTCGTGGGGGGCTCGTGCTGCTCTGCCAGGTGACTCATTTGACAGCGATTTCCAAAATCCAAATAAATGCACCCGGTGGGAACGTCAGCAGCTCCTCTGCTGTGCCGAGCGCTGGAGGCTGGCGCTGCCTGGGAGCGGGAGCTGATCCTGCAGACTGTCACACAGGGGATGCTCTTTTCCGTCCTTCCCAGCATTTTCCCCACCAAATTCGCCTGATTCTCAGTGCTGGACCTTGCTCTGCCCGCTGAAGCTGGAGGAGGGTAAAGTCAAGCAGCAGCAACAGCAACCAGCCCTTCTCCTCTTGTTTCCCATCAGGAAAGTTCAGCCAGGAGGTGGGACACAGCCAGGGCTTGGTCCTGCCCCTCCAGCCGGGATATTCCTGTGGGAAGGGTCTAGGGGCAGGGCAGGGCAGGGCAGCTCCCCCTGCCCACTTCCCTTCCCATTGTGGGGAATGGGCAGCAAAAAGGGGTGAGAGAGAAATCCGTGAGGGGATGCTCAGCTGCCCCTCAGTGCAGGGAGGCCTCGGTTCGGAACATTTCAGGAAGTGAAGCACGGAGTGACTTGGAAACAAAAATGAGGAAACAAAAATAAACCTTCCCAGCACGTTACCTACAGCTGGAAAGGCAGTGCATCCCCCAGGCTGGCTGGCCGGGGAATGCTGCCATGGCACCACACCCCGGGGTGCTCCCCCTTCCCAGCCCTGCCTCCACATCCCCGCTGCTGCCCGGGTACCTGAGCCCCGCACATGTTCTGTAAACATTGCTCTGTAATTAAGGGCTTACAGGATTTCCAGCTCTGGGTTTCCTGGAGGGAAGCAGTTCCATTAAAGCTTCCAAGGTTTAGCAGGTCAGCCTAAGCCCAAGGAATTCTCACCCTCAGGAATACCTGGCCATTCTCCAGGAATGCCCAGCCAACCTGGGCCAGCTTGGGCACCTCTTGTCCCAGGAGGTGAAGTAGCTCCTGGCCCCCTTCCTGCAGCACCCACAGGTTCTCTGTCCAACTGGGAATGAGCTTTGCAGGCTCAGGGGGGACTTCTGACCTTCACTGAGGGCCGGGATTTCTGCCTGGCTGCCAAGGGATCCACTCATCCCATCCTCAGAGAAGCCAGAGCACGGGAAGAGCCGAGCCCCCCTTCCCCTGCTCGTCACAGACCTTCAGCCACTTACAATGTCACTTCAGCTGAGTAATAAGCAATTATGATTTAATTACTCCAATGCTCTTCAGCAGAATTTTCTGAATAATAATAGTCACTTTTATGGCACCTCATTTATCCTTTCTGCTCCTCATCTTTATCCCGCACTGCTGCGAGCCTCAGCAATGCCAGAGCCACCAGAGCCGGTCACCTTGCCTGGGCTGCCACCAGCCAGGCCTTTGCTTCTCCCACCATCCCTGCCTTTGCTCTTCCCACCATCCACAGTTTGGCACGGCGGGATCGCAGCCACACTCACTCCCATCCTGGAAACTCTCAGCTCACAGAGAACCCGACAAGTGCCGCTAATTCATAAATATTTAACACCCAAATCTGCTGCCTCCTGATAGCTTTTTCCAGAGTTTCTATTCTAATCCATATTCCACCCTCTTCCCCTCCCCACCGGCCCTCCTCGGTTTTTTTCCCTTCCTCTTTGCCGGGCACAGATCCAAGTGCTGAGATGACTGTTTCACTTCCCTGCTGTCATCAGTTGTTTTTATCTTATCTGGCCCGTGGATGCCAGTCAGCACCCGCTGCGGCCCTGCCAGCGCCGCCTGACCTGCGCCCAGCCCCGCCGCGGCCTGTAAGCGGCAGATACGGTTACTCAGCGTGTCCGTCAGCACTTCTGCGGGGAGAGAGGAGGGAAAGAGAGAAAATCCCGGCAGCAGCTGGAGCTGACAGCTCGGGGTGAGGAGCTGCCGGCAGCGCGGCGGCTCCGGCTCCTTCGCGGGCAGCTGCTGGGCCAGGCTGCGGTGGGAATTCCGGGCTGGATGTGGAAGATGGTGGGGCTGGTGCTGGGA
Source organism: Daphoenositta chrysoptera (assembly GCA_013397915.1). NCBI lineage: Eukaryota > Metazoa > Chordata > Aves > Passeriformes > Daphoenositta > Daphoenositta chrysoptera. The sequence goes on from VZRO01003123.1 coordinate 19,755, forward strand.
GTCCTTGTCCTGTCCCTTTGGGCCTTGTCCAGAGTCCCTCCTCCTGCTCTCTCGGAGCTCCTTCCCCCTTTAGGAGCTCTGAGGTCTCCCCAGAGCCTTCCCTTCCCAAATCTCTTCCCTTTCCCTGCACCCAGAGCCTCGTCCTTCCCACATTCCTCATCCCCTTCCCACCTCACCTCCAGCCTCTCGCAGCACCGATTTCCACAGTTAATTTATCAGTTTAATAATGGCATCGTGGGGAAGGGCGAAGCGAGGCCAGCAGTGAGCCAGCTCGACTTTATATACATCTCACCCAGAGTAAAAATGTCATGTAAGATTTACTCAACATGCATTTTATCAAAGTGCTCACGCGCTGAAGTAAAAGGGCTTTTAGTTCCAGCAGATTGAAGGGGGTGGCATGTGGGGAAGGAGGAGAGAACGGATGGATTTGAGCTCTGCCAGAAGCTCTTGTTGCTTTTGCATCAACATCTTTATTTTCCAAGAGAGGATTTAAGACCTTGTTGTGTATAAACAAGCGAGACTGGAGGAACTCGAACGGTGAGGAACTGTAAAAGGTTATTCTGAAAAATGCTCTTAGTCTGCATGAAATAAGATTCTTCCTGGAAACATGACACTGAACATTGAAGGGAGGGGGAGGAATAGCTGTAAAATGGCTCTAGAAAAGGGGTTACAAATTAAATATAATAAAAAGAATCCTTTTGAATGAGATCTTAATTTAACCTCAACATCATGACCATATATTTCAGGAAATTAATCCCTTGGCCTCCAATAAATCCAAAGTATAACACAACCACTTACGGTTCAGAAATGAGCCATTAGTATGGGCTACAGATCCTGCTAAACCACCAGAGCCATTATTTAGGAACGTGCTGAATTCCCCGCGGCGGATGCGGCTCCGCAGCCATCGGGGCTGGGCTGCCCCTGGCACCGGCCTCGGGAGTACCCGGGGGCTGCCGGATTCCTCCTCCACCCCATCCCACCCTGCCTGGCCTTCCCGAGCCAATCCATGTCCACAGGGATACCCTGAAGCTGGATGCCAGCGCTCCCTCGGGGCCGTGTTCGTGCGGAGCACAAGAACCGAGGACAGAAGTGCAAGAGAAAACTTCCTGGGAGCCTCTCGGAGCTGCTCCGCGCTGCCAGCTTGGCACCGGGCTCTCCTGCATATGCCCCAAGATGAGGAGAGGAGCTTCTAATGAGCCGGGAGTGCAACCTTGCTCTGAGAGGGAACATATGCCACCGCAGCTCCCTTGGCAGCGGCTCCTGGAGCCGGCTGCTGCCAGGGAATGCTCTTCCCAGCCAGCCTGCAGACACTTCGGGATCCTGAGCAGCAGCACACGGTCCAGGTGAGGAGCACTGGAGCTCTGCAGGAACCAGAGAACCTGCTGGGAGAGCTGCTTCGTGTCAGAGGGTTCCTCCTGGAGACACATCCCTGCAAACCCACGGGGATACTGAGAAGCAGGTGGGGGTTTGGGTGGTAAACAGCTCCCCATCAGAAAGGTAGGAATGGCTGGAGCTAAAGGGCTCGTTACAAACAGCAGCCACCCCGCTGTGACATAACCCCACGGACAGGGACACAAGAGCCCCAGCACAGGCTGGAACCCGAGAGCCAGCCCCCTCTCCCCAGCTGTCCTTCCCAGGGAGCAGAGGTGGGATTGTGTCCATCCTGATGGACAGCCCTGCGCAGAGCTGGTTCCAGCTGGAAAATGACGTTTTGACAGGCAGAAAAAAACAGCTCCCCATCAGAAAATGTTTTTGTCAACAGCACAAGTGCAGGGCAAAACCTCCACACTGAGTCCCAGAGCATCCCAGGAATCAGTCACAGGAAAAGAGGCAAAAGTGCAACTTTTGGTGGGGAATCACAAATAGATGGGCAGGACCCAAGGAATGGCTGGAGCTGTGTCAGGGTGGATTTTGGGAAGAGGTTTTTCCCCCAGAGGGAGTTGGGCACTGCCCAGGCTCCCCAGGGAATGGGCACATTCCCAAGGCTGCCAGAGCTCCAGGAGCGTTTGGACACGGCTCCCAGGGATGCACAGGGTGGGATTGCTGGGGGCCTGTGCAGGGCCAGCAGCTGGACTGGATGGTCCTTGTGCATCCCTCCCAATCGGGATATTCCACGATTCCATAGGACCATCCACTGCCATTCTCTGCACCCCAGCAAACCCCTTTCACACGGGGCACCCCTCTGGCCTCTCCCCCCAACAGGAGCCCCGTGACCATCATCCCAACCCCTTCACACCGAAAACTTCCCAAATTTCCGGGGGGATCTCCCTCCCGTGGCCACACCAGGGGTTTCCCACCTGCGAACGCTGCCTGCGGTGGCAGAAGGTGGGAACAAGGGGAGCTCTGTTTTCTCATCAAGCACCCAGGTTCCCGTTTGGTGCCCGGCGCGGTTCCCAAATCGCCGGCGCAGCTCTGCCGGGGCGGATGCTGCGGTTTGGGGCCGAAACGCTGCACGGGGAAGCAGCGCTGAGCAGCAGCTCCAGCAGAGCAGCTGGAACAGAGCTGGGCCCGCACGTCCCGCTGGGAGCCTTTCAACTGATGGGCTTACAAGAGATGAAATATTCAGGAGGATTAAGAATTTGGAGGAGGTGGAAATCAAAGTGAAAAAGAAAACAAGCAAAAACAGCTTAATCTGGCCTTGGAGCGCTAATTGTCATTGGGATTCGGGCTAAAACAAACACAACAGAACGAGCTGCCAATTTGAAAGGGGAAGGAAGAGGGTGAAGACGATTCCCACCGCATCGAAAGCAGCGTTTGTTTCATCCCCGGGCCGGGAGGGAACAGCCCCGTCCCTGTCCCCTGCCCTCGCTGCGACCTTCACGGAACGACTGCCCGGGGGAGTCCCCACCCCTGGAGGTGCCCGAGGAAGGACTGGACGTGGTGACAAGGTGGACACCGGGCACAGCTTGGACTTGATGGTCTGGGAGGGCTTTTCCAGCCTCAGTGATCCCATGGCCACCCTCCAGCCCAGGCAGGGCCGTGTTCAGCCACGGTGGCACCATAAACACCCCAAACCCCCTCAGAGCAGCCCCCCGGCCCTGCAGCCCTCTCTCCTGGCTCGCAGGGAGAGCAGAGCCCCGGGGCTGAGGCTCAGAGAAGCAGATTCTCTGCAGCCCCAGCTCAGTTATCCAACACTGCAATTTAAGTTGACAATTACATGGTAACCGAGTTGCACACAAAAAGAGGCTCTGGAAGTATTCCCAGAATACAGAAGTCTGACAGTATCCACCCAATTTGTTGCAACAACAAAGAATACTGGAATATGTCCTTTCATTTGGCAGAGGACTCTTTTATTTTTTAAGGCTAGGTGGGGAAATTTAGCCTGCTATTTAGGGAGTGTGTTGTGCCTTGAGAGTGACAAGCCAAGAGTTTCACTCGAAAGCCAAACTCCAACACAAATTGCATCCTGCCACCCAAGGAAGGAAACTGCACCAAGGAAAGAAATCAGTGGGATGAATCTGTTGTGGGGGGCCGTGGCTTGGGAAGGTGGGAGCCTTACAGAGCTCCCTTGTGTGTCCTCCCTCTCTGCAGCAGCTCCAGGAAAAGGAGCATCCCAGCTTTAAAAAACTCTTTTTAAAATTCTCTGTCCATGGCAAAGCCGGATCATGAGGGTGGGGAGGCCCTGGCACAGGTTGCCCAGAGAAGCTGTGGCTGCCCCTGGATCCCTGGAAGTGTCCAAGGCCAGGCTGGACGAGGCTTGGAGCACCCTGGGATGGTGGAAGGTGTCCCTGCCCTGGCAGGGCGTTGAACAGGATGGGCTTTAAATCCCTTCCAAGCCAAAGCCCTCTGGGGTTCTGGATCCCATGTGGGACTGTGCCTGGGCTGCTACAGAGCAGAGCCTGCATGGGGATGCCCAGCTCCTCTCTTCCAGCCCTGCTCCTGCCCTTTAATCACCCCCTGGGACCGGCTGCAGGAAGCTGGAAGGAAGTGGTTTGTGAAATGGTGGCAGCGCTGAGCCGGCTCAGAATGTGGCCGTGGCTTGAGGTTTGTGCCCTGGAACGCTGACTAATTTCCACCAGAAACAAGACCACAGGAATAAAAAACCATCCCAAGAAATGCCTGGGTCACCAGCTTCTGACATGGACCTGCAGAAGAGGTCAAGGGGCTCGGTGACCTGGGGGTGCCCAGAGCTGAGCCCCAGGGCTGAGTGTCCCTCCTGCACGGCCAGCAGCAGCTCTGGGACCTGTGCCAGGGCCTTCTCACCCTCCCAGGGAACAATTCCTTCCCCATATCCCATCTATCCCTGCCCTCTGGCAATGGGAAGCCATTCCCTGTGTCCTGTCCCTCCAGGCCCTTGTCCCAAGTCCCTCTCCAGCTCTCCTGGAGCCCCTTCAGGCCTTGGAAGGGACTCTGAGGTCTCCCTGGAGCCTTCCCCTCTCCAGGCTGAACACTCCCAGCTCTCCCAGTCCCAGACTTTCTTTTTATGGGACTTCCTGACCCTGCAGATCCAGCTGGGAAATCTGGAGGAGCTCAGGATCTGGTTTTGGGGGAGGGTGTGTGGGGGACCCCAAGGAACAGCACCAGCAGAGGAGCCACAAGGAAAAAGAGCCATAAAATTCATTTCACTTGCCCTCAGAACTGGTGCTTCACCAGAGCCCTGTGGATGGGAGAGTGCAGCTCTCGCTGTGCCTGTCAGCTGGTGGCTCAGGGAACTGCTGCTGCTCCTCTTCCTCTTCCTCCCCTCCTCATGCCTGCCCTGCTCCCCATCCACACGGAGCTGCATCAGCACCCGGTGGGTTCCTCAAATGGCCCACCAGAACCCCTGGAGCAGCCTAAGGTGGGGTCACTGCCCTGCTGCCACCCGGGAGTGGAGCACCCTGTCCCCATTCCCATGGCCCCAGCCCCGGGGACTGGCAGCACGGGGGACAATGGGACACGGATCACTCCCACCCCACCTGCAGCCAGAGTGACCCTGCAGCTGCCCGGCCACAGAGGTTTGTTTGTTTTAGAGAGAATCTCGGCTTGAAGGGGAAAAAATACCTCTAAAAAAAAAAAAACAGACAAGAAAGAGAAGCCACGGCCACATCCTGCCTGAGCTGTCACCCGTGCTGGGTTTGTGCCGAGAGGGTGCTCGGGGAGCAGCGCTGGGGGCGGGGGCTCTGCTCCACCTGCCCAGGGACACCTCAGCTCTGAGTCACAGCTCCGAAACCACAAATCCACTTGATGTGAGCAGGAAACCACGGCAGCCCCTGGTGCTGCTCAGGGCCATGTGTGCCACCACCTGCTGCCACGAGGAGCTCTGTGGTGGCCAGGGGGACACTGCAGGGACCATGGAGAAGCTCTGTGGTGGCCAGGGGGACACTGCAGGGACCATGGAGGAGCTCTGTGGTGACCAGGGCTCTGCAGGGCCCCCTGTGAGCTGATCCTGGAGCTCCTCCGGGCTGGGACCCCGGGTGTGAGGTGGGGCTGAGCCCTCCCAGCACTGAATGCAGGGCTGGGGCATTGCTGTGAGAAAGCTGGGAGGGGAAAGCTGGAAAACCATGGAATCACAGAGCGGTTTGGGCTGGAAGGGACTCCAGAGGCAATCTAGATCCAGGCCCCTTCCCAGCCCATCTCCCCCATGGCATCCCCGTGAGCAGCCTGGGCTCCCTGATCCATCCCCACAGCCGTGCCCAGCAGTGGCACAGGGATCTCACCTGCACCGGGTGCCAGCCCACGCCCCCACAGCCCCCAATGCCCCCGGTGACGGGCACAGTTGGGCACTGCACCCCTCGGAGTGGGGCTGGGCGGGGGGAGGCTCCTGGAACGCAGCTTTGGAACGCGGGTGCTTTTCCCTGTGGGGTCACAGACGCTCAACGTGGGTGGCTCTGGCTCCCGGGCCCTGCTGCAGCCCCACGGGTGCTGCTGGTGAGGAGAAATCCGGCAGAGGAGAAATCCAGAGGCGCTGGAAAGGGGAGAGACAATCCTGAGCAATTAGGGGCTGCAACCATGGGCCAGCCAGGACCCCGGGAGGGGCTCTGGGGTCCCCCCGGTGTGACACTGGTGTGACACAAACACCCCAGCAAACAGCCCCGGCTCTGCTCGCCCACCCCGGCCACCCTCGGCCCCCTCGGGCGATGCCATCGGGGCAGGGGCTCCCAGGCCACTGCAGAGTGACCCCCAGGGCTGCTCACGGCGGGGCACAGCCACCAAACCCCGCGGCCAGCCCCTGTCACCACGGGAGCTCTGTCCCCGGAGAGCTGCCCGCAGTCAGACAGGGCAGGGCCTGGGTGGCTCTGGGCACCGCGGCCGTGCCAGGTTCAAGCACTGGCACCACAAACCATCCCCTAATAACACCCGGGCGTTGTGGGACGGGCTCAGAGACCACACAGGCACCGCACAGCCTCCTGCAGGCTGCTCAAACACCCCCGCTGCTGCTCTGGGTCGGGAGCCAGGTGCCCCCACAGCCCCGGGCACGGCCCCGCTCCCCGCAGCCAGGATGGCACGGCTCCCCAAAAACAGGGCCCGGGCTCACACACGCAGCACCTCCTCCCCCCGAGCCAGGGTTCTGCTCGGCAGCGCAATTAGGAGGAGAGAAGTAATTACGTGGTAGAAAAACATGAGAGAGAGAGCAAAGCGTGTTTTGGGGGGAGATGTTATCTGTGGAGCAGGATCGTGCTCTCGGGAGCTTTGACAGGTTTGGAATGTTTCACTGGGGCACCACAGCACCAGAATAAACCCTGGATTGTCAGGCAGAGCCACATCCCTACCACCAGAGAGGCTGGCTCTGCTCCATTCCCAGCCGGACACTCACAGCCCGGCTGGACACTCCCAGCCCTTACACAGACACTCACATCCAGCCTTTTTCCACCCCAAACCTCCCCCCAGCAGCAGCAGGAGCAGCAGACCTCCCTCTGTGCAGACCCAGAGCAAACCAACCCATCTCCAAGGGGCCGCCAAGCGCTCCGGGGCAGGAATACCGAGCGCCCATTCCGTGCTGTTTTATGAAAGCAGCGCTGCTGGAGCAGCCACGTGCAGCTCTCCCTGCCGAGGGTTTTGCTCCTGGCTCAGGTGATCCAACCTGTGCCCCGAGTTGGCTCAGCAGGAGCAGCACCCACTTCAAAACCCGGGCTGGGCTGGCATTTGCCGCCAGCAGCGCTGCTCCGGGAGGAACACGGAGTCTCTCACCTCCTTCCCGCCTGCCTTTCTCTTTCTTAACCTTTTTGGCTCCTTTATTAAAGCAACTGAACAGTTTAGAGGAGTTTTTTTTCCTCCCCCCTCCTCCTGTGTGGCTGTGGGTGTAATCTGCCTTGAATATTTGATGTGGAATCTCTCGTGAGAGCGAGCAGGGTTTTTATGGGCGCTGGAGGAAAACTCTTGCAAGGCAGAAGTGGTAATGAGCACCCCTGAGTACCCTCTCGCTTTCACAACCGCCTGTCTTTAAAAATGAGCAGGAATTGGGCAAGTGGTTCTCATGTGGGAGCGGCGCAGCCTCACGCTCCCAGCCCTGCTCTGCCTTCCAGGAGCTCGCAGCAGCCCAGCAACACTTGTTTATTCCAATTGAAGCTGACACCAGCAGCAGGCCAGACCAACCAGACGAGCTCGTGTGTGTCCTGTTTTATTTCCAACTCGGATTAACAGCATCTCTTTAATTCCTAATGGCCCGTTCTGGGATTTGCAGGCGCTGTTCAAACACCAGCCCAGGCTGTGGCACTCATGTCCCTCCTCTCGTGTGTCCCCTCCGTGCCCAGCTCCGTGATTTCACACCCGGAGAGAGCTCCCAGCCCAATTACATGGGATGAACTCCTGGGAAGCTTTTCATCACACCCACACGCAGTTTTTTTCCACATCCAGGTCTCTGAATTTAACACAGCAGACATGATTCCTCTCCTTTTCAAAGGCAAAATATTCCCTTTCATTTCCAGCCCTCTGTACATCATAACCCTGAGCAAACTCCGCAGGAGCTGCTCAACAACGCTGAGGCTCCAGGTCGGGATAAACAGTGAGGAGAGTCCTGGGCGGTCCCTCCTCATCCCGAGAGGAGTTTGCCCCCAAAGCACACACCTGTGGGGCACCTGGCCAGGCTGGCAGGGCTGGGATGCAGGGAGCCAGGGCTGGGCTCTGGCAGGGCTGATGGGGCAGAGGTTGGGGTGATGCTCCGTGGGTGTCAGGGCTCCCTGTGCCTGCAGCATCCCCCTGCACCCCACAGGGCCACCTATATTCCGATAGGACAGTCTGCATCCCAACAGGATCACCTGCATCCCAACAGGATCACCTGCATCCCAACAGGATCACCTGCATTCCGACAAGAACACCTGCATCCCGACAGGATCACCTACATCCCAACAGGATCACCTGCATCCCGACAGGATCACCTACATCCCAACAGGATCACCTGCATCCCGACAGGATCACCTACATCCCAACAGGATCACCTGCATCCCGACAGGATCACCTACATCCCAACAGGATCACCTGCATCCCGACAGGATCACCTACATCCCAACAGGATCACCTGCATCCCGACAGGATCACCTACATCCCAACAGGATCACCTGCATCCCGACAGGATCACCTACATCCCAACAGGATCACCTATATCCCAACAGGACAGTCTGGACCCCCACAGGATCACCTGCACCCCATCAGGGCCAGCTGCCACATGGCTCCAACAGAAAGCAGGATCTCGGATCCTTCCAGAGCAGCAGGGTCCCACCTCACCAGGAAGCCCAGGGAAAGGGGCTGAGCAGCAGATGCTGTTCAAGGGCCGTGGCTCATTCACAGGGACAATGGCAAAGCAGCCACCAAGAGGGAGGAGAGGCCAATCCGTGGGACAAATGAGGCTTCACTGGGATCCTGCCAGAGCCTTGTCCCTGCCCACGCCGGCTGCAGGAACTGCTGGAGCCAGGGCTCGGTGCCCGCAGGGATGCCCGGCTGGGCAGCCAAGCCCAGCACCGAGTTCTGCAAGGGCCAGGGGTCCCTCTGTGCCAGGCGGGGGCTGATTATCGTAACGAGGATTAACGAGTTGATTAGTGCAGCTTGGGCAGGGCTGGGGGCTCCCGCGGCTGCCGGGCTTTGTGTGGGAGCAGCCCCGGCACCTCGTCCTTCCTGTGCCCCGGGGGGCAGCCACGGCCCCTCACCCAAGCGAGACCCGGGCGGGATTTTCCGGCTGTTCCGGACAAAGCCCGGCTCGGCCGTGCCAAGGCTGTCTCCAGGAGCTGGCGGTCTCCAGGAAGCCCCTGCAGAGCCCTGGGGTCACACCCGGTGCCCACAGCCCCCCAGGCCCTCAGGGACAGGGAAAGGGGCATTTCACAGCCCTGGTCCCCATGGGGGTTCCAGGCCCCCGGTATCGGCTGGAGGGACAACAGGGCATACGGGATCCAGGAGTCTCCTGCGATGTCCTGAGGATGATTTCTTCTCCAAGTGTCCAAGGCCAGGTTGGATGGGGCTTGGAGCAACCTGGGATAGTGGAAGTTGTCCCTGCCCAGGGCAGGGGGTGGAATGGGCTGAGCTTTAAGGTCAATTCTTAGGCAAACCATTCCAGGGTTTTCTGATTCCATGCCCAGCACCCTCTGTGCCAGCTGCTCCCTGCTCGCTCCGTGATCCAGACCAAGCAGGGCAGCTGAGGGAACACCAGGGCTCAGCCAGGCTCTCAGCTGATCTGGCACATTGCAGAAACATGGGAAGGAGATTTGGTTTCCCCTGAGCTTGCTCCAGCCCCTCCCCGCTGTGCTGCAGCAGGATCAGAGAACATTATTAAAATAGTGTCATGTTACCTATCAATAATGAATGACCAGAATAAATTCACTGCTTCCTGCTTAATAACCCTGCCAGATTTCCATATAAATATCTGCACAGAAATGGGTCCTCATTCCGGGAGCCCTTCAGATGGACACCAGTGCCACATCTCGGACACAGCCCAGGAGGACCCAGCCCAGCTTTAATGGGAAAGTGCTTTTTCCTGCCGCAGAGGGAGGAAGGGGAATTTGGCACTGATGAAATGAATCCAATATCAGTGATGTGCTCCTGTTCAGATGCAGCCCAGGCATCCCCACCCTCAACTCCCCACCAGGTGTTTGCAGCATGAAGTGCTACCCATGCAGATTCCTGGATCCCTTGGCCAGCAGCACCCTCAGGGATTCATTCCCAGGGATAGGATCCGGGGCCAGCAGAGATGCAGCAGAACAGCAAAGCTGCCCTGGGGTTCGCCCAGCACACAAGAGGCTGTGGCAGAGTCCCCAGGGCCCCCAGGGCAAAGGATGGAATGAAGCCACCAAAGCCCTTTTGACCTGCCCAGCACAAGGAGCAGCAGTGCTGGGAGAGCCTGGTCCATCCTGCTGCTCCTCTGCCTTGCTGATCCCAAACCCACGGCCCTGGGGGTGCTCTGCTCTTTCCCAGGCCTGTTTAGCTCAGATGGCTCTTGGTGTTACTGATGCCCCAGGCCTGAGAGGGCTGTTTGGCAGCTGCAGCTCCTCGAGGGCGATGGAGCCGTACCCGGATGGGAGGTGCCTTACAGCCCAAGAAATCCCCTTTTCCACCACTGCCAAGTGGGACACAACCAGGGACTGGCACAAACAACCCCCTGGCGAGGCCCAGCTGTCCTCTGCCCTCCTCCTGTGGCACAGCCCATCCCAACCCCGCTGTGCCCTGCTCAGGGGTGGCAGGGCAGGGCCAGCACCCTCTGAGTGCCCACACGGGGACGTGACCCAGAGATCCCCGTGGCACACAGAAAACCCTTCTGAGGGTTTCTGAGGCTCTTCCTCCCTGCCCAAGAGCACTGAGGGGCGATGCCACAGCAGGCAGGGAATGCCCAGCTCAGAATCTGTCCTGCACTGGGACACATCCAGTCCCAAGAGCAGCAAACACGGGGCTGGAGGGTTGGAGCTGAGCCCCCGATCCCAGCAAACTCCAGCTCGGAGCCGGGTGCTGCCATGCCGCTCCATCCGTGCAGCCCAGCATGCCAGGGGGCTCTTGCGTGCCTTTCATTTGGCTTTTTCAACATGTCAAAGCAGACTGCTTCCCTCCCAGCGCTCTCAGATGTGGTCGGATTGTTTTCGCCAAAACTTCCCAAATACAAAGTTTCAACCTAAAGCAGACGCTGCCCACAGAAAGCTTTCCCCCCGAGCTAACTGTAAAGTTATAAGCAAATAAAACTGGATTTAATAATGGGAAATATTCCTCATTCTTGTGCATACGCCTCTGAAGTCAAACCACCCTCGTCGAAGACGTCCTTCTCCAGCAAAGGGGGTCTGTGCTGGATGCTCGCTGCTCTTTGGACCAAAGCACATGGAAAACTGGGTTTGTTTCCCTTCATGTGGGCACAACCTCCTGGCAGTATTTAAATCTCCTTCCCTTAGAGTCTCAAAATTACCGAGGAGTTGCTTTGTTGCTGCCTTTTGTCCAAGAGCTCCCCAAGCCAGTCTCTCCCAGAAGCTTCCCAGCACAGCGCAGCCCTCAGGTCCGCCAACATCCTAAATCCCGCCGGGCAGCTCATGGACACAGGAGGATCCTGCTCCAGTTTTCAGTCAAAAACCAGGAATGAGGGGTATGAGGGCACCTGACAGCCACCACAGCAGGGGGTGGCAGGAGGGCAGTGTGGAAATACCCAGCGGAGCAGGCAAAGAGCACCCCTGGCACGTCCCACCCCGCCTCCCTACCACCACTGCCACAGCCAGCAAGGTTTGGATTTGCTGTGGTCCTCAGCACCTCCGATCTCTTTGTTCTTCCAATCTATAACCTAATTAAACCCGGCCGAGGCTGGGCTCCACATTCTCTGCCTTTTCAATGCTATAAATCATGAGAGAAACACCCCCGAGTGCAGAAGCCCAACGCGGAGCCTCAGCAGCCACGCAAACATCCACGGGCAGCTTCTCACGACACGGAGTCGTCAGGCCTTTCCTAAACGCTCCTGATGAAATGGTTGGAGTGACACAGCCTCGTTAATGCCAGGCTCCCACAGGAGCCGGGCGCAGCGCCGGCCCCGGCGGGCAGGATCAGGCAGGAACATGTGTTTGGAGCGGGAGGCTCTGGCCCGGCCCGGGAGCTGCTGCAATTTGTTACAGGGCCTTGCGCAAGCAGCACCATCGGGCGTGTGGCTTTGTCCGGGGGGTCTCCCCCGTGGTGGGACCGTGGGAGGAGCAGCCCGAGGTGCCCGGGGCACCCACGGAGGTGCTGCCAGGCTGCTCTGACCCCCAGGCATCCCTGTGCCCCTCCAGTGCCACCCAGGCACTGGGGCGGGGCTCGATTTGGGGTTTCACAGCTCGAGGTTTTCACCAGAGCATGAGGTTTACCAAGGGGGTTGGAGACAGGAAAATAAGCAGGAAGATAAAAGTCCACTTCAATCAAGCACAGTGCACAGACAAATCTCTCCCAGGACATGAGAAGGGAGGAAAACCAACAGTGCTCCAGGCTGTTTTTCTCTCCCAGTGATCTGGAGCAATGCAGAGGACCACAGCCAGCCGGAACAGCGCTGCACACACCAGGTGCACTTGAAATTCGGGATGGGAACGGCACTTTGCCTTGTCCAGTAAAACCTCCAGCTCTTCACCCTGCATCCCTGGGCCAGTGGGACTGAGATGAGCCGATCTGCTGGAAGTGGCACTGGTGCAGGTCCTCGTGCCCCCAGGCCCTGGGGAGGGGACGTGGCAAGGTCCAAGGTTCAGCGTGAAGGCACATCCCTGCTGACTGTCCCAAACAGAGCCCTTAGAGACACCCAGGTCACTTTGGTCACCCCTGGGCTCCTTTCAGCCCAAAAATAATGCAAGAAGTGAGAAGACCTCACCTGACATGGGGACAATCTCACCCTGTTCCATCCAAGAGGTCACACGTGCCCAGAGCATGCACACGTGTCCAGCAGGACACACATCCCAGCTGTGGTGAGGAGGAGGGGAGGGAGGAGGAGGAGGTGGCTGAGGAAGGACACCGAACACTGCGAGTTCTGCCCCTCTGACACCGTTTGTCTCACTCTTTCCCAGCCGCATCCACCACGTGCTCGTGCTCTGCCATGGCAGGGACAGGAGCCTGGGGGAAGGTCGTGCTCCGTAACCCCACATCAAGGCACCTCCCCAGCCAGGGAATTCATTATTCTCCCTGATAAGCTATGATCCCTTAAAGACACTTCCCTGTATCCTTCCATCTTACACAGCTCTTCCCTGCCAGCCTGGGAGGTGCTTTGAGCTGCTGCCTCTGGTTTAAATGGAGGATCACAGGCGCGGGTGGGAACGCAGCGATGGGGAAGTGACAAATCTCCCGTTTCCCCAGGAGCATCCGCAAAGCACGAGCCTCCAAGCAAAGCTCCTCTTCCCTGAAAAGGAAGAGAAGGAAAAGAGCAATGCTTCAAATATCAGAGCTTCTTTTACATGGATTTAAAAGGGAAAAGATGCAAAACACCCCATAAATTCCCCTCTGTGCGAGGCAGAGCTGTGGAGGTGAGAGCGCAGTCGCCTGACAAGGGCAGCACGGCACAGTCCCCCCCTCTGGAACCTTCTCCCTGGAGCCTGGAGATCCATCTATTTCCACGCTGGAGACAGGGATTCTTTGCATTAGGGGGGGCAACATTGGCTTCATGCAAAAATCCTGGATCCCTTTGGAGCTGCCAAAAGTGCTCACCATGTCCTCCCCTCAGCCTCCCCTCAGGGGGTGTGGAGCCCCACGGGGAGCAGGGAGGACCGGCTGTCAGGAAGGACCAGGAGGCTGAAGGGGCTGGAGGGATTGGGATCAGCTGCTGGGATGAGCTGCTGCGATGGGCTGGAGCACATCCAGCCGTGAGCTGAGCTCTGGCTCCCGTCACAGCTGTGGTGGTACCTGAGGGAGGACACTGGGTCCTGCAGGGTTCCGGTCCCTCCTGGTGCCAAGGGCAGTCCCAGGGATGGGTGACACAGGGAAGAGTCACCTGGACACTGCACAAGCCACCCTGATGCTGGAGGTTGGAAGAGGGAGGAACACAGGGGCCTCTCTGCCCCTAATTAATTTTGCATTCTGAGCCACCACTGCCAAACAAGCCCAAGCCATGGATCCAGCAGGAATGGGCTCCCCCATATCCCAGTCACTCCTCTGCAGGGAAGGATTTACAGAAATCAAGAATTCAAGCCTGGGAATAATATATCAATCAACAACCTCTTCTTTTGGGCTCACCGAGTGCCATTCAAAGCGCTCAGAAAAAAACAGTGATTCATCTGTGACGTTATTGTTAAAATCCACACCAAGGTGCTTTTAACAAATATCAAGTGCTCTGAGGAAGAGCATCAGGAATAAAGTCCTTTAAAAAATTAGTATTTCTTTCAAAGGAGAGCTGATTTCTTACATTTTAATCCTAAAAAACCATAGTCTGAGAATCCAGAGGAGGCCACAGTGAGGCCCTGGCACACGGTACCCAGAGGAGCTGTGGCTGCCCCTGGATCCCTGGAAGTGTCCAAGGCCAGGCTGGATGGGGCTTGGAGCAGCCTGGGATAGTGGGAGATGTCCCTGCCCATGGCAGGAGTGGCACTGGATGGGCTTTAAGGATCCCAACCCAACCCACTCCAGGATTCCGAGCAGTGCAGGGGCTCCTGTGAGCGCTGCCAGGCTGATGGGGAGGGATGGAGGGATTGCTCCTGCGCCTCTGGAGCTTCCCACGTGCTGCTGAGCCCCTGGCACAGCACGGCCCAACCAGGAACACCCAGGAGCTGGGATCAGGCCCAGAACCAGGCGCTGCACAAGCCCTTCATTACCCCTGTCTGGGATCCTGGAGGCCTCTGCCAGCAGAGCCGCTTGGGAGGGGAGCTGAGGGCAAAATCCAGAGGGCTCCAGGATCCCTCCCCCCATCCCCTCCCCAGCACGGGCAGCCCCAAATGCTAATGCAGATGCCAAACCCGTGTAAAATGCCTGCTGAATTCTGGGGAATTAGGAAATTTCCATTTCAATTCAAATACAAATTAAACTCCAAGTTGTCATCAAAGAAAAGAAGAAGATGAGGATCAAAGTGATGCAACACTCTGGGAAAGGAAAAGATTAAAGAAAGTAAATTGAACAAGATTTTAAAGAGATATTAAAAGGTGTTAATGCAAGCTAATGCGGCTAATGAAGAGAAAGGGAGGCTATTCAATTAACATTTGCAGCAAGGAGAGGGGAGCTTTCTACACCTCCGCTACAACATCAAAGGCTGGATGCTACCTCTTATTAAAAGGGAACATAGAATATTTAAAAGGCAGAATATATTAAAATAGATTTCAGATAATTACGTCTACCTCCATAATGGCAACAGTTTATCATTATATTCCAAAAACAAATCTAATAATATGTGCCACATACTGCGGTTAGAAACATTCTTTGAAGTGTTCCAGAAAAGCAGCAATTAAACCCGAGCACAGACGGGTCTGTGGTTTCTCTGGGCAATGGGAAGCTCGGGATGCCCAGCTGGAGCTGGGAATGGTGCCCTGCCGATGCCGGGCAGGATGCTCCGCACGGAGCCGGGATGTTCCCGGCTGGGCTGTGAGCAGGAGCTGAGGGCCCGTGCTGGCACAGCCCAGCCGGGGCTCACGGGGACGCTCGGCTGGAATTAGGGGCTGCCTGTTATCCTAAAGGCACCGACTGCTCCCCTCCCACCTCTGAGCCGCACGTCCCGCTGCCCTCCCGCTCCAGCAGGGCATGGGAAAGGGGGGAACCCTGGAGAACACCCCCAGCCAGAGCCCAGCCTGGGGACAAGCCAAAGCCTCCTGTGGCCCCTGCGGGTTCTGGTGCTGCCGGCAGCGGGAAGCTCCCCCTCGCTCCCAGCGCAGCCCGGCACGGGAACACAGCGCTGGATAACCCGGGAGAGGCTGGCTGGGCGGTTTTCTGCAATAATTACAGATAATTTGGGTATTTGCAGACACCTCCAAACCAAACAGTGCGGCCTCAGCACAGTCCTACGTCCCTGGCGGGCGGGTGCTCCGCGGGTTGGGATTTTACCTGCGGGGATCTCCTGCAGAGCTCTGCATTCCCGCAGGGATCTGATTGTCACACGACAGCATCAGGAAGAGAAATGGCAAACCTGAGTCCTGGGAAGAGCAGAGAGCCACAAAGCTCCCACTCACGGGGAGCAACAAAGCCCCCAAACCCAGGATGGGAGCAGCCAGGGCAAGGCTGGAGAGCACACGTGGGAAGTGGGGGATCTGTGCTGGAATCAGCTCCAAGTCTCACTGAGAGGCTACAGGTGTGGTTTGTGCAG
>VZRO01003123.1:35887-47709 GCA_013397915.1 Daphoenositta chrysoptera
ACGGCCCCTGAAGCCATTCCTTGTCCCCCTGTCCCCATGTCCCGGTGTCTCTCTGCTGTCCATGCCTGGCTGCAGCCAGAAGGAGGCAGGGAGATGCTGAGCTCCAGCCACAGCCCATCCACCCCATCCCATCCCACCCCATCCCTCCCACGGCACAGTTTGCCAGCACACAGCAGACACCAAAGCCCTCTGAAAGTGATTTCCTCTCTGGTTCAGGGGGAAAAGAACAGACACGGCGTTAACCCCCGGGCGAGCTGTCTGGGAAGCAGAATCGATGTGTTTTTAATTTCCTCCCGAGAGGCTCAGCTCCGTCCTGGCTCCTGGGAGCTGCTCACGTGCCCCTGGGTGTGCAGCAGCCAGAACCACCTGAGCCAGGCAGGACTCGGCAGTTCCAGGGACTTGGACAAACCTGTCACCTGCTCCTGGCAGCTCCTGGAGCCCTCACTTGGTGTCTTCAGAGACTCTCAGCATTTCCCCTAATCTAGCCGAAGAGAGGGGCAGGGGAAAGGCCTCTTTGGTTCTGTTTTGGGGTGGGGCTTTGGCATCATTTGACAGAGAGAACAGAGCAGCACGTGCCGAACTGGAGGTACCAGGGCAGACCCCAGGCAGGGGCGGTGGTTTAAAGGTGCTCCAGGCAGCTGGAATGTCACTCACACAGCTCCCTGCTGTCCTTGGGGACACATGTTGGCTCACACAGAGCCCCTCACCTGCACAAAGGTGTCAGAAGCAGGGGAGCAGGATCCAGCACTGGATGGAGGCACCAGCTCACCAGTCCCACAGAGGCACACACAGCTCTGGATCCCACAGCAGAACCCCTTTCCCAAGAGCATTTCTGCCCTCTCCTGCCCTTGAACACTTCCAGCTCACTGATCTTGCCATGGAGAGGATTCACTTTGTCAAAATCTCCTTTAGCCCTCCCAGGTAACACTCCTGCCCCGCACTGCTGTCCAGCTTGGAGCTGCCTCCATCCAACAGGGAGAGGAATGGTGGAGCTGTGGTCCAGACTCAACTGGACCCCTCAGGGTAGGGACACCAAGGAGCAGGCACAGATCTCCAGAACCTCCTGCTTCTGCTCCTCCTCTGATCTGCACGGAGAGGGAGGTGGTGAAGGGATGGAGCTTCCCCAGCCCTCCCCACCCTTCTGGCAGCGCTGGGACCCCGAGCAGGAGGGAATCGCTCCCGGCCCGCGCTGGCTCCGGCTGGCGGGAGGTGTCAGTCCCCATCTCATCCCGCTCCCTCGCCCTTCCCAGGACCTGCTCCCGCCCTGCTCCTGCTCGTCGCAGCCGCTCAGTGCCCTGCGTGGCCATGGCCCTGGAGCGGGAGCAAACTGTGTCACGGGAGCGCGGGGGGATGAGGGAACCTCACACGCGGCGGGCGGCGGGGGTGAGAAATCCTCCTCAGCACCTCTGAGTTCCTGCTCTTTTCTCCCTGGAATCTCCACAGAGTCCGGCTGCAACCCTGTGGGAGGGACATCCTGCTGCTGCCCAGTGCCCTGCCCAGAGCCCTGCCCTGCCCAGGTGCCCTGCACCAAAGCTCACCGTGCTCCGCAGGACGTGAGCGTTGCCCTGAGATGGAATCAGTGATGCCCAGGCCTGGGCCGGAGCGCTCGGCCTGGAGGAAAGGCATGACCTCTCCATCCCAGGAAGGGTGGTAGAACACCGGGAATTAGCAGAGCTCATTATTTCACGTGCCAGAGGATCTGGTGGAGATGCAGCAGCTCGGGAGCTCAGCATCGCCCTGTGAGCGGCTCAGCTCCACCACGGAGCCTCATCTGACAGCAAACAGAGCAGCCGGAGTGGGTTGGGCCACCGACACCCCAAGGATCCCCTTCCAAACCCCATCACCACCTGCAGAGCCTGTCCAGACACCACCCTGGAAATCCTCCTCACCCCTGCTTGGAGAAACCCCCCGGTTTTGGGAATCTTTCACAGGCAAATGTCAGCTCTGCTGAAACATTTAAATTTTCCCATGGGAGACGTCTAAACAAAACATTAACATTTTGACTTAAAATGTCATTTCATTCTGGTTCTTCAATTAAAAACAAAATGACATTTCAAGTCAAAACGTTGATTTGAAACGGATTTTTTTTTGTTGTTTTACTTCAGGAACCAAAATTCTATTTCAAGTAAGAGAGACAAGAAAGGCTTGTTCAGAGCTGGTTCCTCCCAGGTTTGCTGAACAAACGCCCCAGGAAACCCAAACTCTGGTAACAACCTGTTTTAAGGGTTTTTTCCATTTAAAAAATCTGCCAGGAAGACGCTGGTTCCTGGGCTAATTCATCCCATGAAGCAAAGCTCAGTGAGGGGGCTGGGATTGTCCCCATGTCCCCAGGGCTCTGCAGGGATTGAGGCATCACCTGAGCTCCACGGTGCCCTGCCTGGAGAGCCCCTCAACTGCCACAGCCCCCGCTGTGCCACTTGTCACCCTTGTCACCCTGGGACCATGGGCAGCCTCGGCTCATTTCCTTGGCACTCAACATCACCAGCACAGCAAGATTTTCCCTCTGGTAAAATCTGAGTCGAGCAAAAATTCCCCGAGCAATTTACTGGAGGAATTTAACATCCTTTCCCTGCCTGTTTTCTTCTCTTTGCACATAAAATATTCTTCTCTGCGCTACAAAAATACTTTGAAACCGCTTTATCCTTAAGTGCTACAAGGCCTTTTTCTTCCAGCTGCAAAAACATCACGGAGCAGGTTGGGCTGTCCCCCGGGAGGCCGTGGCCTCGCTCCGTGGCACCTCGTGGCACATTTGGAAAGCTGAGGGAAGGTTGTGGAGCCCGTGACAGAGTCCCAGGGAGTATCCAGTGCTGTAATTTAGACACGGAATGAGCAGTTTCCAGAAGAGCAGCTCTGTGTTCGAACCTGGTGAAATGTTCACAGTCAGCTTCAAACCCTCCCAAACTCCCTTGGTTTTGGTGCTGGGTGCAGATCCCAGCTCAGCTGGATCTGCACAGGGGCCCATTTGACAGCCAGCTCAGCCAGAGGCTTTTACTGCGGGGGAAGATCGTGAGGAATTCCACAGTGCAGAGTTTTCACCTGGGATTCAGCCACTGCAGCCACCTTTGGCTGGGGCTTTGGGCCTATGGGAAGGGGCAGAGCCCAGCTGTGACCCCACTGCCACCTGTCCTCGGCTCAGTGAGACCTGGCGCCAGCACGGAGCTGGGGATGGCTGCAGGAAGTGAGAGGGATGGAGGATGGGCTTTGGGAACACCTCTGGCTCCTGCTGGGCCACAATTTTGGTTTGTGTAGAGCTTCAGGATGAGAAACCACATCAGTGTACAGAGCCACGGGCTCGCACCCCACGGCGTGAGCGTCCTGTGTGGAGCCACTGCAAAGTGGGACCTCTCCAGGCAGGAGGCTGAGGGCACCTCAGGCTGGACTGATGATCCCCGTGGGTCCATCCCAGTTCAGGATATCCCATGGCACATCCAGGCTCCAGCTGCTCCAGGGCTGCGTTGCAACCTGTGTTTGGTAAGAAGGGACCTTCCACCTTCGGCTCTCCTGGAAGCTGCTCCAGCAGCTGCTCTGGCCCTTGTGGATCTGGAGATGGCAACTGAGGGACACCCAGTCCGTGCACCCCGACGTGGAGGCAGAGTCCAGCTACGGAGCACGTGGAGGGTGAGATCCCACGTGGCTGAGGACTTGCATTTCCCATCTGGATGCTCGCAGGAATAGCAAGGCTGGATTTAGATGCCCAAGTCGTTTTGGGATGGAGCCTACGTGGCTCCCAGCAGGATCCGAGCCCGCTGCGGATACACAGACGTGGTTTCGCTCCAAGGAGGTCACTTAAAAGGCAAGGCTGGCAGAGAAGAGGAAAAGCAGCCCAGGGTTGAGCAGAAATTTGCTCGAGGCCACCCCAAACCGGTGCCAGAGCAGGGAACAGCATCCAGGGCTCAGCTCCCACCCCGGGCCCTCGACACACAAACCACATCCAAGGGCTTCCCGGAGAGGAGCCAAACCCAACCACAGACCCGGGCAGCACTCACAGCTCCCTTTGTCTGAGGCCAACAAAGAGATGGGGAAAGTAAAATCCATCCTTTCCCTCTGATCCTTCCCAAACCTTTCCCCCAAGGAGACACCGCAGTAGAGCCAAGCCCAGAGGAAAGGGAGGATGAGGTTTTGTGGATTCACCACCCCTGGAAGTGTTCAAGACCAGGTTGGATGGGGCTTGGAGCATCAAGTTGTCCCTGCCCATGGTGGGGGGTGGCACTGGATGGGCTTTAAGGTCCCTTCCAACCCAAACCATTCCATAACTCCCCAGGCTCCAGCCCCCTGCCCTGTGCCGTGCTCCAGGCGCTGCCTCCAGAAGCCTTTGGAGGTTGTTGGCACCGATCTCCTGCTTCCCACGAGGCCTCCAGCACTGATCCAACACCCACAGCCCCGTTCCCACATTCCCTGTGCTGGCAGGGCAGCCCTCCCTCTGCGCTGGCAGCTCCTGGAGCTCCAGTCCCTGCAGCTCTGAGGAAGGACAGACCCGGCCCCTGTCACCCCGTGTCCCCTGCACTGCGGGCGCCGGGAGCTCTGCAGTCACACCGTGTTCCTTCTCCGTGCAGGGGAGAAACTGTCACTTCGCTCTAATTAGCCAATTAGGTCCCTAATTAGCTGATGTAATTACTCCGAGGAAGTGATTTCATTTAAGAAAAACCTTATTCCCGAAAGCAGACAGAGCCAGCCCGGCACCAGCAGGGACGGCCGGTGGTGGCTGTCACCCGGCTGGGGACAGGATGGGCATGGGGACAGGATGGTGTGGGGATGGTGGTCAGGAGGACAGGACAGGGATGGGGACAGGACAGTGTGGGGACAGTGGCAGGGGAGACAGGTTGGTGTGGGGATGGTGGACAAAGAGAGGAATTGGGGACAGAATAGTGTGGGGCCAGGACAGGGATGGGGACAGGATGGGGATGGGGGCAGGATGAGGATGGGAGGGTGGACAAAAGGGACTGAAGGTGTGGGGAGAGGACAGGGATGGGGATAGGACGGGGATGGGGCCGGGGCCAGGCTGCCCCGGCTCGGCATGCGGGGAACAAACCCGGCGTCATCCCCGCCACCCCCCAGCCCGAGCAGAGTCAGAACCCACAAAGCGCTTCCCACCAACAATTTGTTCTCTCACAAGAGATCAGATAAGCTAATCAGCGCGGCTCCATCTGTCGAAAGGATGGGGGTTGGGGGGAAATAATACTGCTTATTTACATTTTTTTCCTTTTCTTGATGTAACTTCTAGATCTAATCAGCACCAAGCTGTGCTTTAATTGGAATTATGGAGCAGACGTGCATTTCTCTACAACTCGTTTGTCTCCTCAGCACAAAAAATCCCCAGTCCAGCGCACAAGGTGGCTCTCGGCATCCTCCTACCTGGCCTGGGACAGGTCGATGGGAGCTGAGGGCCAGCCCAGGCCCCGCCCGGCTCCTTCCCGCAGCCCGCGGGAGCCGGAGGATGGGTGGGAGATGCTGGAGGGGACTCGCTCAGTTGGACAAGCCCTGGGAGCGGAGCCCTCCCCGAGCGGGAAGAGCTATTCCAGTGTGACACCGGGAACAGCTCGGCGCCGCTCTCCCGAATGAGAGCCGACAAGCACAAGATCTTCCCCAGCCCTGCAGCAGCCCGAGCTGTAAAAGTCGCTGCAGATATTGTGACCTTTTAAGAAGGCAGAGATCGGGGAGGTTTAAATAGCGCACCACGGCGGCTCCCGGGCACAGCCGCTGCCGCACAACCCGAACGCGACAATTTCCAGGTCAGCAGAGCCGCAGCAGCGCGGTGACCCCGCGGCTCCTCGGGCACGCGGCGCTGGAGGTGTCGCCGCCGGGCAGCCGCCTCTGGAACGGCCCCAGTCCAGGTTGTCACCGTCACACGAACGGGCACCGCCTGAGTCCCTGCCGACGGCTTGGAGCTGCAAATTAGCAGTCAAAAGCTGTTAAGTGCTTCAATTGAAGCATGGTAATCAGAAAGGGATGGGGACAGGGACGAGACACCCCGTCTGCTCCCCAAAGCACCCCATTAAGGCAGAATTAATGCGTGTGTGCCAGGCGGGTCATTAGAGGACAGGGATGTTTGCACTCCTCCTTTCCCACAGCCCGGCTGGTGGCTAAGCTGGAAAAATCCCCGAGATGGGCACATGCCAACACACTAAACTGCGGTTTATGTCACCTAGAGCATTCCGCAAAGTCTCAGTGATCTGCAAATAATTAAAGGAGAAAGCAATCAATCTTGTTGTTCAAAACAGCGATTAGCCCGGGAGAACCCGGCATTGTAATTCCATCGGCACCCAGGGGGGAAGATGCCGCATGCATAATGAGAGCTGCGAGTCCTCACAAGTTCAAGGACCACGGGGTGTTCTCCGCTTGTGATGGGAATTTCCTGCGCGTCTCCGAGGCTGTGTCATCCCGTGTTTCACAAGCCCTTGGCCGGAGGAACAGGGGAGCAGCTCTGCGCTCGTCAGGCACAGCCCGGCTCTGCTGCCCAGGGCTCGGGGCACTTGTCCCTGGGTTTTCCCAGGACACCATCCAGGTGGGATGCAGAGGCCGTGGAGCAGGAGAGCCAGGGCCCCACCCGGCCTCCAGCCCGGCAGCCCTGAGCTGTCCCTGTGCGGGGGACAGAGCTCTGGGGAGAGGCCAGGAGGCTTCACCTGGACAGCCCTGACCCTTCTTAGAATCGTTTAGCTTGGAAACCCCTCTAAGATCAAATCCAACCGTTCCCCCAGCACTGCCAAGGCCACCACCACTAATCCATGTCCACAAGTGCCACATCCCCACGGCTGTTAAATGCCCACAGGGATGGGGACTTCAGCACTGCCCTGGGCAGCATTTTCCAATCTTCCTTCCTTCCTTTCAGTGACGGAATTTCCCATAAACGCCCCCTGGCACAGCTGGCAGCCCACCCTCCCTCAGGGCTCACAGTGAGCACAGCCACCACAGCCGTGGCCTGCCCTTGTCCCCACGTGGGACCAAAGCAAAGCTTGTGCAGGGGCAGAGCCGAGGGCAGGACTGACTCCATGGCCCTGAGCCAGCCTCCATCCAGCCTCAGCCATGCTGATCCAGGCAGGAGCACAACTCTTCCCCTGATTACTCTGGGAGCAGCAGAGAGAGAAAAGCCCTCCCCGAGCAGCACAGACACCGTGCAGGGCTGTGCAGCACTTCCCACCCACCTTCTGTGGTGTGTTTGGAGCCAGACTCAGCCTCTGTGGCTGAGGCAGCCCCCAGAGAGCCGGGAGGAATCACCCAGAGACGGGCCGGGCCGGGGGGGCTGGGCTGAGTCGTTCCGGCGGTTTTGCAGCTCCCATCCCGCCTCACCACAAGGCCAAGAGGAAATTGCAATTATTTGTTGATGGTTTTTCAGAGCTCTGATCCAAGCACGCTGCACAGGCAGCTCCCCCGAGCCCATCACTTCCCAAACGCTGCCACAGGAGCTCCTTGTTTGTGCTTCACCACGTACCTGCTTCTCCCCAGCACGGGGAAGCTCCTCTGCCAAGCCAATTCCCAGGGCGGCTGTGGGAAGCCTTGGCTTGGAAAAAAATATTTCACAACCTAGAAGGGAGAAAGGCAGCAAACTTTCCTCTCAGCCCCCCCTCCAGAGCTGCTGTGGCCATGAGGAGACCCCAGCCCAGAACAAGGAGGTTGTCCCTGCAGGGTTGAAGCTTTCTGTGCCCAGAACTGGCCTCCGTGGAAGTCTGAGGGAATTTCCACCAGCTTTTCTGTGCAGAGCCCCGAGTTCCTGTGTCCCCTGCACCCCAGTGTGCTGTCCCAGGAGCAGGGCATGGGATGGAACATGTGGATAATTGCAGTGAACTTGGATCCAGGTCTGGTCTTTCATGCCCCTGTGGGGACTTTCCTCACAGAACTGCAGCGTTTGCTGCTGCTGGACTGTCCCTGCCAGGGCAGGAAATGGAGTCAGAGAGTGGTCAGGGTTGGAAAATACCTCTCAGACCATCCAGTCCAGCCATAAACACGGACCCAGCACAGGCAGGGCTGTCTTTGGCATGAGGGCCTCCCCACAATGGGTTCCTTCCTTCTGCTGCATGAGGAACACAAAGCCATGAGAGATCCAGACCCAGAACAGATTTTACCTCAAGACCCAGATCAAATAAAGGTTTGGATGGGCTGATGCTCAACTCCACCTGGCCTCTGGAAGGACCTGCAGGTTGTTTTCAGCCATCCCTGGAGGTGAGATGGACAGAGCTCACTCCCCATTTTACAAAGCCAGAACACGAGTTTGGACTGGAGCTCAGAGCTCACGACTGAAGGCCCTGAGCCCATCACATGCTCGGGGCTGTTCACACAGAGCCAGCACCCAACACAGGAAACAGCTCTGAGGCAGCAGAGCTCCCACTTGGTGCAGATCTGAGTCAGCTCCAGCCCCACCACGAGCTGAGGGCCAATCTCAGAACTGCTCAGCAATCTCAGAGCTCTCAGCACCTTCACCCCACAGACCCTCTCGCTTTAGGCTGGATATCAGGAGGGGTTTCTTCCTGGAAAGGGTGGTCAGGCCTTGGAAGGGGCTGCCCAGGGAGGTTTGCAGTCCCCATCCCTGGAGGTGTCCACGGAAGGCCTGGAGGTGGCACTCAGTGCTCTGGGCTGGGGGCAAGGTGGGCATCGGGCACAGTCTGGACTCGATGGGCTGGGAGGGCTTTTCCAGCCTGGGTGACCCTGGGATCCTGTCACATCCCAAGGTCTGGCTGCAGGGGGTGCAGGCACCGCTGGCTCTGGGGAACATCCCTCACCCAAGCCAGATCCAGACTCTGCTCCCGGGCAGGGCGGGCCCGGCCCCGCGGGAGAACCAGGAGGGATTTGCAGGAGAACAAGGAGGGATTTGCATCTGCGGCTGAAACCTGTGGGAGCGGCGCTGGAATTTCGCGGGAGGCGATGAGAGGGGCCGTCCCAGCGAGAGAGGCTCGGCTGCAATTAGGAAGCCAATTTGGGTAATGTTTTGATTGGGAGGGGTTTACATGCCGGTGGTCTCCGGAGGCAGAACTCCTGCCTGGGAGGGTTTGCCTCTCAGCCCATCCCTTTGTGTGATACTCAGCCTAAGCTGCATCTGAAAGAATCAGCCTCACTTATTATCAAAGCCACAAACCATCTGGTTCCACTTTGCTGGGGAAAGGCATTGAGTGGAAATCTGGTTTCACTTGGGTTTTCCTTCCCCGGGTTATGGTTTGCTCCATGTTTAATGTTGTTACTGCAATTCGATAGTTGGGCAGTGGGTGGCCCGGTTCCCCCATTTGAAACTAATTTACAGCTTTGTCTGGCAAAATTGTTGCTTCCAATCAATTAGCACTGACACCGAAATTAAACCATCCTGGGGTCTCGACGCATGAGGAAGCAGGTCCTCATTTTTTGGAAGAAATTTGCTCTTCAGAGGGGAATCTGGTGGCTCACCCTTCACCCGTGCCAAGCTGGATTTTTATTTTTAAAAAGATCCAGCCTGTGTTTCTTTTCAGGAGGTTTAATAGGGAAGGCTGAGATCCCTCGTGGATGCTATTTTTGTTTTACAGCCGTGACCTTGTTAAGGAGATGGACAAACAAGCCAGAAATGGAACATTAATAAATAAAGCCTGAATCCATCAAAACATCCACAGCCGCCTCCATCAGTCCTGCAGAAACACTCGGAGTGTTCCCCAGCACCTTCCCCTCCTTTCCTCCGGCCAGGCCGGAGCAGCTCCAGCCCATCACACACCACAGGGTGCAGGCTCTTCCCAGAGGCTGAGCCTCCACGTGAGCTGGGGATGGCGCCCTGGACTCACCCCTGGGTTTATTTTCCTCCTCTTGTTCTGAGAGCCCCCCCATGAACAGAGGTGACCGAGGGTGGGGACACCACATGCCAGCACTGTTGAGCCACGGCCAAAGCCTGGCCACAGCCCACCCAGGCACGGCTTAACTCCCTCCACAGGCAGCAATCCCAGCTCGGAGAGGTTTGGCTCCAAACACCGGGATTTCAGAGTCCCAGAGGACAAACAATGCCCTGAGAGAGAGGGGAGGCTCCGTGGGGTGCCTGGGAGCCGCAGGATTTGGGCTGGGAGCTGGGAAGGAGCAGGACTCACTCACTGTGGTGATGCCACCCTCAGCCCTTCCCTCCCTGCAGCCAGAAATCCGGAGCTCCCTCTGGATAGGGCCAAATGGGGGATCCACAACGGGCTGAGATCCAGAGCAGGACTCCAAACCTCCACACAGGGTTCAGTGCTGGGTCCAGGAGCCAAACAAGAGTGGGCACCCACCTGGAAACCTGGGAGACTCCTGGCTCTGCCCTGCGCTCCCTGGGCAGGGCTCCAAGGTCACAGGCGTGGCAGGGGACAGGTGACCCTGGGCAGGCTCCCTGTCCCACGTCACTTCTGCAAGGGCTGTGACCTCCCAGCTGTGCCTCCCCTCCTGCACGGGGCCAGAGGGCTCCTCGGACAGCCTCACCCAGGGACAAGGACAGCAGGCTCCGTGCTGCAGGAAATGCAGGAGCTCTGGGAAAGCAGCATCGCCATGGAACCATGGAATGGGCAGGGCCTGCCACGGGCCAGGATTCCAGGGCTGCTCGCTGCTGGCAGAGGCACCAACCCCGTTTGCTGCAGCCCTGTCAGAGCAAAGCTTGGCCCCAGGTGCTTTGCCTTGAGCCCTTTGCTCCCCAATCCCTCATCCTTCCCCATGGCACAGGAGCCCGAGCACTGCTGCTCTAGGATGCAGCACAGACACCTCAGCCAAAACCTGCCCTTTCCAAACCTTCCCTGAGCGTGTGGACCCTCAGCAGAGCTGCAGCAGCGTGGGCTGTTCAGAACGAGCAAACACGACAAAAAAATGGAACCTCTCTCCCAACAGGAAGAAAAATATTTTTTAAAGCCTTGAAGTTTTTACAGCTGGTGAGAGGCAGCACCGGGAAGGCTGGAGGGCAGCCCTGGCCAGCAAATTCCAGCCAAAGTAGGAGCATGGGAGAATACCAAACCAGACAGGAAGAAAGAGATGAAGAAGAAGAAAGGAGATGAAGCAGCTGAGATAAAAACGAGATAGCTGACAGGCTGGTGCCCACAGAGCAGGGCACCAGAGCCTCGTGTCTGAAGATGCACCAGCTAGAGCTGGGAAAATTCCCTGGCTTTGAAGACCAGGTCTTCCTGGAGACAAACAGCTCTAATCCACACTCCTGAGTAATTCTCTCTTTGGCAGCACATCATACCAGCATCGATTTAAACCTCAGGGCAGCTGCACTGGCTTTAATCTGGGTTTTATTTTTGTAAACCCCAGTTTCAAGGAGCTGCTCAGAGAGTGGAGCGGGGCTGGGTGGCAGGAGCAGAGCCAGAATCACTCAGGGCTGCACTGGAAACACTTGAGCTTCTTCAAGAACAGCGACCAAATGTGAAAAGCTTTGATCCTAAAAAGGTAACAGCCCTGTCAGGGGGAAAAGGGGTCAACCTGTTCCACTTCTGCTGGGGCAGCTCCCTCTGCTGCCTTTGCTCCCCAGCTGTTCCCGAGGGGGCAGGGCAGGCCCAGATGGGCTCCCAGCAGTGGCTCAGCCACATTGTGCTCATTACTCTCCTCTGTAAAGTTCTCACCTCCCAAGAAACAGAACCCAAACTTGAAAAGGCAAATGCCATCCCTGTGAGCTGCCCCATTCGGGAACCAGCTGGATTGGCCATGGAGAATAAATCACATCCACAGCTGCTGCAGAGCAGGGAGAGCCAGCCCTGCCTCCAACACCCCCTCCCACATGGCAGCATCACCGGTCCGGGGGCTCGTGGGGCACGGCAGGAGCCTCCTGGCACTCGGGGATCCCCAGGGGCTCGAGGGGCACGGCAGGAGCCTCCTGGCACTCGGGGATCCCCAGGGGCTCCAGGGGGCCGGCAGGGGCCCACTGGGAC
>VZRO01003123.1:47770-77324 GCA_013397915.1 Daphoenositta chrysoptera
GGGGCACGGCAGGAGCCTCCTGGCACTCGGGGATCCCCGGGGGCTCGAGGGGCACGGCAGGAGCCTCCTGGCACTCGGGGATCCCCGGGGCTGCCTGGGTCCCACCCAGGACCACTTCCCCCAGTGCCAGGGGCAGCAGCCTCTGCTCCCAGCTCCCTGCAAGGGGGCTGCTCCTGGAAATCCGTAGAGAGAGGTCCTGCTCGTGGGGGACACGGCAGGAGGCTGCACCGCTTTCAGGAGAGAAAGATACAGCCCAACAATGCCAATTAAAGATCCCAATTAACACCTCCCCTGAGAGGCTGTGCCCAGCTGAGCAGGTGCACTGGTCCCAGTCTGAACACCAGGCTTGTGCTGGAAGCAGCAGGAGGGACCAGGGCTTGCTTTTATCAGAACCCGGAGCTGACCCCGGTTGTAACCAGCTACAAGTGCTTGTAACAGGAAAACAAACAGCCAGCGTGACACCTCTGGAAATGAAGAGATCAGCAGCTCAGCCCTGGATGGCTGTGAACCACGGCAGAGCCTCTGCTGCTCTCCAGACAGCCCTGCTTTCTCCAGGAAAGCATAATCCAGCAGCCTGCCTGGCTGTCCTTATGGATTTTTAGCTTGTGTGGAACACTGAGATCGAGAGATTAATGGAAGTGTCTCCAAGGATATGCTGAACCAGGGGAGATGCTCCTGGAACAGCCAAAACAGAATCACTGAGGGGCTCAGGTTGGAAGAGGTGACCCGTGGGGTCCCCTGGTCCGACCTAAACAGACAGGATGGAAAAGGGATCGGGCATGAAGGCTCTGGAACGCTCTCGGGACAGATTCCTCCCCGTTTCCCCTCATTCCCCAGCGTTACCCCAAAGCAGCCGCGCTGCAGCGCCGGGCTCTTGTCCCCGTCTCTGGCACCACCTGCAGGTGGCAGCGCCCTCGGCAGCGCAATTCCTTCCCGAAGGATGGATGCATGGTGGGAAGCAGCAGCATCTTCCAGCCGGGTGTTTCAGCCCAGAATTCCAGCACGGCTGAGCTCTCCCAGCCAAGCCTTCCCCGGGAATGGTCCCTGCAATCAACTGCGAACCCCCAGGGCTCCTCCAGGAGCCAAACGAATACCTGGAAAGGGCAGTGGGTGCTTGGGGGTGTCAGCAGAGAGCTCTCCCTCAGCCTGAGCCAGCCCCAATCTCCATCTCATCCCGTGTTCCACAATCCTCCCTCGTGGTTTTGCTCCTGGAGAGCCGCAGCCACGCTTTTATCGGGAGCACACGGGCAGGGACACGGAGCCAAGGGAGTTCTGGGGACCAACCCAAACCCCGCCTGCAGCCAGGCCAGAAATCTCCCTCCCAGCTTCTTCTTGTGAGAGAGAACCAGGGATTTCTTCCAGCAGGGGGTAAATAAAGGTTCTGAAAGCTCCTGAGCTGAAGGGGAGGTGTGGAAGCCGCACAGAATGGCGGATCTGATCCCACACAGCTCCCGGCAGGGCTCAGCAGGAATGGTCACAGCCCAAAGCCGGCCCGGGACTGTTCCTAAGGCAGGGCTGGAAGATCTCCCCGAGGTTCAGCCGGCACCAGGAGGGAAGGACAACTGACAGAGCCTCCGTTCCCAAATCCAGCCCAGGGTGGTTCTTCCCTGCCCCAATACCACCCTAGCCTCATGTCCAAACTGCAGGTGAGCCAGCCGAGGAGAAGGAAGGAAGGAAGGAAGGAAGGAAGGAAGGAAGGAGGAAAACATTTCAGGGAGAACATGCCTGCTGTACCCCTCCCTGGGCCCTCCAGCTGCACATCCCATGGCCAAAGCTCCGGGCAGCACCTGGCCCTGAGCACATCCCACACTCCTGCTGTCCCCAGGCCCACCCCACCTTCCCCAGCCCAACAGCTCCACCTGCTCCGGGCCAGATGCAGGGCTCAGCCTGTTCCAGGAAGAAGGGATGAGTTTCCAACGTGGGCTGGAAGCAGGTGGGAAGCACCTTGCCCTCACCCCACCTCGCCTGTCGCAGCCCCTGCTGACAGCACTTCCAGCAGTGCTCAGCAGCTTGGCCGGAGCTCAGGGAGTTTATTTCTCTTTCTCCGGAGAAGGAAACAGCTGGGAGAGCTCTGGGGAAGGAATTGTGGTGAAAAGGAACTGCCAGCACAGGGCTGAAGGGTTCGGGAGGTCGGGAGTGCTGCAGGGCCGGGTTTGCTCGGGTGAGGGGCTGGGGTGACCCAGGGCACGCGGCTCCCGGCCCACCTTGCACGAACCCAAGGATTTCCAGCTCCAGGCACTGATCCAAGCCCACTGTGGAAGGCAGATTGTTCACAGCCACCGGAGCCAGGTCCAGCTCCCACTCCACGCTCTGGGTGGGAGCGGGGAATTCTTCCCCTCGCTCCCTGGCACCGGGGCTGGCCGCTCTCCCAGCTCCCTGTCAGCCAGCCAGCACCTCCCAGCAGGAAAAACAAACAAGCAGGGAGGCTGCTGAGGAGCTTTAGGCTCCGGATTTATCACAGAATGGGCTGGGGATTGAACGTTCCTCGTTCTGCTGCTCTGAACACCTGGAAGTGGTTCCTCAGGTATCCACTCAGCAGAGCTTAGCTCCGAGGAAATTCCGTCTGAGACCCACCTTGAGCCATCCCTCTCATCCAGAGTCTCCACCAGACATCCATGAATCCAGTTATTATCTTTACAAGCACTGATGCTGGGTACCTCAGACAGAACATACGGAACCCAAGCAAGGAAATGGAAAAAGCCTTCATTCCACAGAGTTTATCACCAAAGAGATTCCAAAGACAGCATTCCCAGCACGATGAGAGATGCCGCAGGATTGGCATGTTTCCTTCCTGAAGAATTTGCAAAATAACCTTTTTCTTTTTTTTTCTTTCCTGCAGCAAAATCAAAGCCAGACTCAGCCTCAAATGATTAAAGGTTAACGAAGACTTCAAACAATCTCACGCGATGGGTCCTTTTCCCAAGAATGATGGGACATAAACTGGGCTTGGGTTTAATATCTGCCTTTAATTAGAGCCGTGTCGGAGGGCGATGAGCAGGAAAAGAGGCTCTGGTGCAGATGGGAGATTTGCTCTGGAAATTCTTCGGAAAGAAAAATATTGCTGCACCTGTTCAGGGCAAAATCCTGCCCCGGGGAAAGCGTCCCGAGTTTGGGGTGAAATGGAATTGGAGTTGTTTTAAAACAAGATTCCACTGAAATACACTGTGGTTTTGTTCTCTGGAAAACAAGGTGTGCTGGCTCAGGATGTGAAGAGGCAAACACAGCCCAGGCTGGAGCGAGCTCCAGGAACTGGTCACGTTCCCAAGGCTGCCAGAGCTCCAGGAGCGTTTGGACAGCGCAGGCACAGGGTGGGAGTTTGGGGTGCCTGTGCAGGGCCAGGGGTTGGATTCAATGATCCCAATGGGTCCCTTCCTGCTCAGGGTATTCCATGACTCTCTGAGGTTGGATTCTCCTCGAGAATTGGCCTCTGGAAAGCAGGAGCAGCGAACAGAGGAACACAAACCCCGCACTGGGAACCAGCAGCTGCTCCAGGCACCACCTCCCCTCACTCCTCCCCAGCCCGCACTGCAGCCCAGTCCCAGCAGCATTTTAATTAAAAGAGGTGGCTCCGTGCACCTTTCTCCTATTGATCTGCAGTCAACAAGAGCCCATAAACCAAGAAATTAAAGCCATAATTTACAGCCCTTGGCCGGGCTGCCTGCGAGCTCTGGTTGCCACATTGTACACGATGGTTTCCTGCCTCTGCCAGGACATAAACTTGATACAACAGCTCCAAAAAGAAAAAACCTACCCGTAACCCCCCCAGCCTTACAAGGCTTCCTCCAGGAACCAGCTCCAGGATGGTTTTCAGCTCCCAGTGTCTGATCTGGGGCCAAGCCGTGGTTCCAATCAGAGCAGAGAGCTGGAGATGAAAGGCCAGACCCTGGTTCTCCCCAGCCCGAGCCAGGTGTGCAGCTGGCACCCGGAGCCTCCCGGGGAACTGCTCCAGTGCAGACATGTTAAAGTAATAAAAAGAAAATGAGGAACATGTGGCTAAAACCAGCGACTCATTTCACTGATTTCTATAAATGAGTTTTCCCAGGGCACAGTTTGGGGTTTCTTTAACACGAGCGTGACAGGGATTCCAGCACTTCGATCCCTGGGAGAGGCTGGAAATGCCGTGGAGCAGCTCTCCTCCAAACAGCCTCTTATTTACAGTTGTGAGGGCTCAAAGAGCTGACTGAAACCTTCAAATGACAACAATTCCTCCGAGGCAAGATGCCAGAGTTGAGCAAACAATTTGTACGGAATGTTAAGTGCAGGGGGAAGCCACGGAGCTTGTAATGAAGCCGTGGTGGTGTTTCCAATCAGGCCTGAACCCGGCACGGCAAAGCTGCCGAGGGATCCGACAAACCACGGCCGGGGGGAGGAGAGGGGGAAGCAGGGCTGGGGTAAAATATCCTTTTCTGTGGCTTGTTGAACAACGTGACGTGGTTGCTGCCTGGTGGTGCTGGCAGAGAACACAGAACCAGCTGCTGCTCCGCACATTCCAGGGCAGATTCCAGAATCCAGGTGTTTTGAGGACTAAAAATAGATTTTTAAATGAAATCGCTTTCATGCCCTTTATGCCACTTTGAGGCATTACCTGTGCACAAATGGCAGGATGAGGGAATGGCCTTAAGCTGAAGGAGAGGAGGTTTAGCTTGGACATCAGGAAGATACAGAGAGGAGAGATAAGGTTGCTCCAAGCTCCATCCAACCTGCCCTTGGACACTCCCAGGGATCCAGGGGCAGCCACAGCTTCTCTGGGCACCCAGTGCCAGGGCTTCCCCAATATCCCATCTGTCCCTGCCCTCTGGCAGTGGGAAGCCATTCCCCGTGTCCTGGCACTCAAACACTTTGCCCCCGGAGGCATCCAGCTGACACAGGTAATGTTACACCTTCTTGTAGCCCAAGGAAAATCCCTGAGCAGCGTTTTTAACCTCTCCTGGGCATCTCGATTTCATCAGGAACACAGGGCTCCTGCCCGAGCTGGGAACACACCAGATAAGCACATTCCTGGGGAGTGTTTTGGGGGCAGAGCCAGAAGCCGGCGCTCCCTCCCCTCCCCGGAGCGGTTCCCGGCTCGCTGCAGAGCTCTGGCACCGAGGGAAGGCAGCTGGGAGAGCTGGAGCCACGGGGCAGAAGAGCAGCTCTGGCAGAGCCTGCAGGCAGGAGCTGGTGAGTACATGGCAATTAAATGCATCAGAAACCACCAGGGGAACGTGCAGCTTCCAGAGGCGGCTGACGGGAGCTGGGATGAGCCAGCTGCCCTCTCCCCCCACAGCCCAGCAGGCACTGCTGGAAGAGCAGCTTTGCTAGGCCAGGTCTAGCCCCCATTAGTTTTGGTCTTTCCTAGAAGACCACAGAGCCTTCCTGCCCCCTGGGCCCCTCCTGGCCCCAGAAAGGATCTGGAGACAATGGACACCTGAACAAACCTGCACAGAAATGTCACCTCAAAGAGCTGAGAGCAGAAATAAAACCAGTTTGTGACGTGACAGGCAGAGGGACGAGCCTGGAGACCCTTTTTCAGTGTTTTCATCACCTTTCAGCTCTGAGGTGTCTAATCCAGGATGGAAATGCTGGAAGTGGAGCCCAGAAGTGCTGATCAGTCAAACTCCCTGAGCCAGTTCAAACACATTCCCAAGTGTTGGCACATCAACTTTGCCCGGCAGGCCCCGTGCCAGGGCAGTGCCCTCTGTCCTCACTCTGCTCCAGCCAAGCAAGGACCACCTCTGTCCCCACGGGCACTGCCCCTTCCAGCTGCTCCCACAAAGGCACCAACAGGATCCCGCTGGAGGCAGAGGGATTTGAACCCAGGCGATCCCATGGCACACGGGAACGTTGTCAATGATCCCGAACCCAGAGCCAGGAACCCCTGGAACACAGCCCCAAAACCACCTGGAACACAGCCCCAGGAACACCTGGAACACAGCCCCAAAACCACCTGGAACACAGCCCCAGGAACACCTGGAACACAGCCCATGGTGCACAGCCCTGGCTGGGAGCTCTGCCTAATCCCAGGAGACAGGACCAGGACAAGGCACACTGGGACAAGCAGGAGCAGTTGTTCAGCCTGGAGAACAGAGGGCTCTGGGGAGACCTCAGAGCTCTTCCGGGGCCTAAAGGGGCTCCAGGAGAGCTGGAGAGGGACTGGGGACAAGGGATGGAGGGATAGGACACAGGGAATGGCTTCCCACTGACAGAGGGCAGGGATAGATGGGATATTGGGAAGGAATTGTTCCCTGAAAGGGGGTGAGGTCCTGGCACAGGGTGCCCAGAGAAGCTGTGGCTGCCCCTGGATCCCTGGAAGTGCTCCAGGCCAGGCTGGACAGGGACTAGAGCAAGGGACAACTGCCCAAAGTGGCTCCAGAGTGACTTTTCCTTGCTTGCTCTGGGCCCAGGACACAGCCCCACTCTAGCTGCCACCAGAGCTCAGATTTGGGGGCACCAGAGCCTTTTCCAAGAAGTATTTGGAATATCCCCTCCATGCAGCCCCAGGGATTGAGAACAGACTCTCCCAAGCAGACCCCAGTGCTGGGTGGGGTTTGTTCATTTGACCTTAAGAAAAGAAAGGCAACAATTCAATTAGAATGGATAAAAATACCCTTAAAAACCCCCAGCAGTCAGTCAGGGTCGGTGTTTTCAAAGGCACAGGAGCACTTCAGGAACAGATTGGTTTATTTGTTCCATGTAATTTACTTCCAAATGTGTCCCTGGATTCCCCATCCATTGCACTGGAGATCCTGCAAAGGTGACCGGGGAAGGTTTTGTTCCTTCCCAACATCCCATCTAACCCTGCCCTCTGGCAGTGGGACCCCATGGTGTGTCCTTGCCCCTCCTCTGGTTGTGGATTCCCCTGTGGATGCACCACCAGGGAATCTCCAGAGCCCTTTCTTTCCCTGCATCATCCTCCTCAGGTCGGTTTATATCCACCCTCAGGAGAGGAAAAAGAAAAAAGCAGACTGCCAGAATTCCTCAAAGCTGCCCAAATAATTGCATTTTTGTACCCGTCCCTGTCTCCAGGTGAAGCTGAACCCCCAGGGGAATCCTGCCAGCCTTTCCTCAGGTCCTGCTCTCCCTCCCCACACCCTCCTGCAAGGCTCTGCTGCTTGCCAAGGAACTCCCTCTCATCCCAGCGAGGCCCTGCTTCGGTGCCCACTGATTTCTCTCCTTTTTTACCTTTTAGCAGGAGTGGGATGTGAGAGACGTCACAGCCTGGGGCTGGAGGAGACACAGCAGCAGGGTCACGGGGTTTCTGCCATTTCTTGTCAGCAGCACGCGGGAACACCCAAGGTCCCGTGCTTCCCAGTGCACACTCCCACTCCGTGTCTGTGAGGAGGATTCAGCTCAGCACCTCCAAAAACCTCCAACAGCTCGAGGGTGTCAGCCTGACGAGCTGAGACCCACACACAGAGCTGCCTTTTATCGGGATTTTCGGGAATTTGACAGCTCCAGGGAGCTGCAGCTCAGAGCAGCTGACAGCCCAGGAGAGGAGATGGGGTCATTCCTTTCCAGGCAAGGAAAACATGGATATCACCCCTGGGAAATCCACAGTCCATGCTGGAACTCCTGGCTCCTGCAAAATCAGCTGTTGAAGGCCTTGCAGGATCACCTCCACTTCACAGCCAAATTCTTCCCTGCAAACCCCTGCTGGAGTCTCCAATCCCCCATTTCTCCCCCAGCACCCAGAGGTGCTGCCCAGGCTGGGCTGGGGCCATTTCCAACATCAGCAGGAGAAATTACTCCTGAATGTCCAACTTCAGTCCCTCCTCTGAGATTCTGAAGCACTTTTCACTTGGGACAGAAGTCAAAACCTTCCAAAACTCCAGCAAGTGAGACAAGGGCAACCAGAAGTGTCTCTGAACTCAAGCTAATTCTTATCCCAGTCCTAATCTTCCTTAGACAGATCCCATCTCCCTCTGAAATTCCTCATTACATTATAAAACTGTAACTTGATGCCCTGCTGAGAATTTTTAAATCTTCTCCACTGTATTCTTAAAGTATATAAGCAAAACCCCCAGCACTTAATGAAGTGTAAAACTAATTATTATGAAATAAAACTAGCTGTTCACCAAGTGGAAAACCAGCCCATTTTCATGTCCTATTTTCCTTTGCAATGTATTCCCTCCCCTGCTCTGCAGATGTAAAAATAAATATCCCTCGCAGCGTCGTGCTGCCTCGGAGGCTGCAGCCCACCAATGAAAACCTGCACAATTTAATGGCCCTTAAATGCTCAACATCTTTTTCCCTTCCTGTAAAATCCATCTGACCTAATGGCTGTGACAATTACGTGTATGGCTTTCCTATTAAAAGGTAATTTTCTGAGTTGGCAGAGCAACACAGGCACGAGATGACAAAAGCAGTAAACTCCAACTTCCCAGCATTCCGAGCCATTTCCAAGTCAGCTCCTGAAGACAAAAAAGGCAAAATTCCCTTTCCAAAGAGCTGTTACACAACAGAACCTCGTGCCAACACGCAGCTCCAGGCTCCATTACCTCGTTAATGTGGTAATGCTGCTGTTCCAGGGGACAGTGCAGCCTCTCCGGTTGCATTTGACATTCCCGTGACCTCCCACTTCCTCCTCTCACTCCTCAGCATTGTTCATTCCACGAGCCTGGAGGAATGCCCCATTTTCCCAGGATTTACACAATCCACACCTATTAAAGCTCGAAACACTACTGATATTTCTTGACCTTAAACAGAATTGACCACTACCATACAAAAAAAAAAAAAAAGAAGAAATCATTTTATTGATGTTGTAATATGGGAGAGATTTAGAAAAACATACCTAGAACTCCCTGGATAAGGAAACACAATATCAAAATAGGCCAGTTAGTACAACAAAACAAATCCTCTCCAATAAGTTTCAAGTAATGCAATCATAAAAGAATTTGGCTAAAAAGTAACTCTTTACTCTGAGATGTTTTCTGTAATAGTCCTCTAAGAAACTAAAGGAAA
Source organism: Daphoenositta chrysoptera (assembly GCA_013397915.1). Lineage (NCBI taxonomy): Eukaryota > Metazoa > Chordata > Aves > Passeriformes > Daphoenositta > Daphoenositta chrysoptera. Next base: position 56,711 of record VZRO01003123.1, read on the forward strand.
GCAGCAGCAGATCTGTTTAACTACAGACACGTATTTAGTAAATATATTAAGGGTATTTCTATATAAAAACTGCCCTGCACATCCATCACTGTCTGAAGCCTCCACGTGGCCTCTTCAGCCCTACAAGACTCTGCCCAAAAAGGGAGAAAAAAGGAGATAAACATAACTCTACTGTAGAAAAAAGAGCCCAAGGCCTGGAGGGGCACCTGGGGGAGCCCAAAAACACAGAGCAGAAAACTCTGACTTCAGCCCTCATTTTTCAGGAATATGGAGACGAAGTTTGGCTTTTCTGCATCAGGATGCCACATTCCCACTTGGTGGTTATCAGCAAAGGCTTTTAACAAGGCTGAGGTCAGCACTCACTGGTGCACAATTTAAACAGCCCCATTCATTATCAGGCTCATTTTTCAATGACTTCCCTTGAACAGTACCAAATTTCACGGGTTTTTTTCATAAAAATTCCTTATGGAAGCCATCCTTCAGTTAAAAATGAAGCCTTGTTTCATGGGAGATTCCAGCAATTAAAAATTCTCCTTTCATTAATCCTCACTATTGGCATCTTCCCCCACAAATAAGATTAAAGTACATCGTTTACAGCTCAGAATTCCATGAGCTGGTGTTTGAAAATCCAATACCTGAAGTGACTCGTGTGCAGCTCAATGAGCTGCTCAGTCACACACTAATGAAGGCCTAATGAGGAATGAAATTATGCAGCAGCAGGACCATGGCATCGGGATCTAACTGCTGCTCCCCAAACCAGGCCACTCCAGTCCCACTCTTCCAGCCTGCAGAAGTCAGGATTAAAACATTCAGGAAAAATCTGGGGGGAGGAGGGGAAGGGAAGTGTTAGTGTTTGGATGGAAAACCTGATTTTTTATGTCTTGTAAAAGCAAAGGCACTAAATCTTAAGCTTATATATTAAATAAAGGCTGTAACTTGGCCAGCCAAGTTACAAGAGACACCTAAACACCTTCCTGTGTGTGTCACAGCACATCCTGCTCAGCCAGTGTGACAAATTAGCCACTTTCTCTTAATCATTAAGGGACATCCACAGCTACAACACTCAGCCACACTCCTCTGCACAGTTTATTTTTAACCATCCCATGAGAGTTCAGGTTCAAGGATCAACTGGAGCTTCTGGGTATAGGTCCTGCTTTAATAAGTGGTCAATCAGACATTAAAATAATTTAACCTCTATGTCATCATTTTGACAGTTTTAAAAGATGTTCTACACCTTTTATCCATCGCATGAAAAAAGTGTCAGGCCTGAAACACTGTAGCCCTGGTTTAGTGTTTTATGAGAAGAAAATGCTTCAGCTTTGTGAGTTGTTTCATATTTGGAGGCTGTAATTGCAGCTTTATCACCATCACTAAATTAATATCAACATAAAGCCCCTGAAGGTTCTCACTCCTGCAGCCACAGCAGCCAGACACAGCAGCAGCCCTCAGGAGCACGTCAGCACACCAGGCCCTGCCTCATCCGGATGATCTGGAGCAGAGCAGCCTGAACATCCTCATCCATGTGACCCTGGAGGAGCAAACATCAGTCACGAACATTTCAAATCCCTCCAAGCATCAACCACCCACTCCCAGCATTAGGAGATTCTTCAACATCACCCAAAAGCCTTAAGTCGTGGCTGTGTTTGCACCACTCTGGGACAATCTGAAATGCTTGAGGGATCCTGTGGTTTTTTCCTCATGGATCTCTCAGACACAACATTTTCCTTTATGAAAACATGATGTGGGAAAAAATGACTGTCCCAAACCATTCCTGGATTCCCTGATTGCCTGGGCTGAAGCAGAATCAAGAACATGCTCATCCCAGTAAGACTCAGCCATGGTAGGGGCTGGGTTTCTGCTTGAACCAGTCCATTCTAAATTAAAACCCTCCACATGAAAACAGGTACTTGATGCTGGTTTCAGGTTTGAGGTCACAGAATCATGGAATATTTTGAGCTGGAAGGGACCCATCAGGGTCATCCAGTCCAGCCCCTGGCCCTGCAGAGACCCCCCAGCAATCCCACCCTGTGCATCCCTGGGAGCCGTGTCCAAACGCTCCTGGAGCTCTGGCAGCCTTGGGAATGTGCCCATTCCCTGGGGAGCCTGGGCAGTGCCCAGCACCCTCTGGGGGAAGAACCTTTTCCTGATATCCAACCTAAACCTCCCCTGACACAGCTCCAGCCGTTCCCTGGGTGCTGTCCCTGTCACAGAGAACAGAGATTGGAGCTGCCCCTCGTGAGGAGCTGCAGCCCCTGGTGAGTCCCCCCTCAGGTTCCTCTGAGCTGAACACTCCAGGAGCCCTCAGCCACCCAAGCAGTGCCCAGTCAGAAACGAGTCTGAGGAGCTCTCACACCGAGACAGGAGAGCAGAACACTCTGCCCTGGCACAGCCATACCTGGACAGCGCTGAGCAGATGTGTCCGATACACCGAAACCACCTCCTGGTGCTGCTGTTTGGCGTCCTAGGAGAGACAACAGGGACAGGAGGTCAAGCCCTCACATTTTTAACATCTGCTACTGCCCTTTCCAGCTCTGTGCACTTGGTTTTGGGCACTGCCAAACCAGCCAAAGCTGAATTTCCAGGTTGAAGTTTTCTGCCCTCCACTGATCAAGGAAAAAAAGTCACTGCTCTTTTGCTGAAAGGCTGCCAGAGCCAGCCAGGAGCTGAGATCACAGAATCACAGAATATCCTGAGCTGGAAAGGGCCATCAGAGCCCAACTCCTGGCTCTGCACACTTGTTTCATCATCATCATCAGCTATTTGGTTAAAACCACCCCATTTAAGAACATTTTGCCTTATAAAAATCAACTCTACAAATACTCTGATATGTGTACTTGTAAATCTGTGCAGGAGTAGGAGAAATCACTTTGCAGATACAGCTTTAATAATGAGCTTTACTGAAGTCACAAGGGCCACAGAAGTGTGCACAAAACCCCAGCACTCAGGATGTGTCCCCTGCTCTGTCAGTGCTTCATGATAAACAACACACTCAAGGGCAAAGGAACACAACTCAAAGCCATTAAGAAATTACCACCTCACCCTTTCAAGGTGAGAAAAAATACATGGTTGGGTTTCTGTAAGAAATTCCTAAAGCTGAGCCTGCATTCAGAAACGGTCTTGGCAGGACTAAAGCTCAGTATCTCATAAGCACAAATTCTCCTACTTCACTTATATCCTTTTCATCTGGAAAAGCTGCCAAGTGTTGCAACTCAAACTGCAGAAGAAAGCAGAAAAATTTACAGAGAAGCAAGAACTCAGGGGAAAAAAAACCCCAAAATAATGGATACTGTACTTGTGAAGTGTAAGGCTGCAGTCACACCCCCTGCTCCAGCGGGCACGTCCAGATTTCCCTGTTTATACAAGGAATTAAGCAATGCTACTGCACGTCAGACAACACCTTGTGTGAGCACTTACAGCCAGCTGCTGCTGGAGTGTTTTCACTTGGCTCTGGAGCAGTTCCACCTGCTGGTTGTGCCTCTTGGAGGGGATCCCAGTGGTGTACGTCAGCTGGGACAAGCCATTGAGAGCCTGCTTCAACCGCTCCACGTCGTTCAGCAGCTCTGTTATCTTTAAAAAACACCCACAGAAAACACCATTTCAGGATGTCTCACTGCAAACTGTTCTTTAACATTCTTTCAAGTCTGATGAAGCCCAGCAAGCACTGAAGGGTCTTTGTCCCAGCTTGCTAAGACAGGACTTCATTTTCCTGACATGCTGGTTCCCATTGTGCTTCCTGGCACTGGGATGTGTCAGGTACAGACCCTGCAGATCACCAGTGACGTAAGTGACTAAAAAAAGGGAGGATCTGAGGATATTCCAGGTCTCACTTTTAGGAAGAACAGTGAACCTTTAGAAGGCAAGTCAGAGATGCCTAAGAAACACAGCTCCAGTGGAAGGAGGAGCTGATACCCACAAAAGTCTGAAGTTTTAACAGAATTTAAATACTGCACAATGTCCAAAACATACAAGGGATTGGAAAAACTTTGCATAATGCAAAACCAAGACTTCAGCTGTTTTGGGCCAGCCCTGGGTACCTAATGCTCAGCACACAGTGGTGCTGGAACACCTCAGGAGCTACATTTGCAGCCTAGGCCCTGAATGCTGAGCTGAGAGCATCAGGAGCATGAACCCCAGATCTCACCTTGTTGTCCTTGGCCTCCACCTGCTTTGCAGACTCCTGGATTCTCTTCTGCAGGTCAATAATGGTTGTCAGTGATTTGTCACACCTTTCCTTCTGGTCCTTGATCTCCTGCTCGATGCTGCAGCTCCGCAGCTGGAGCAGCTCCTTCTCATCCTTGAGGGACAGCTCGCTCCTCCTGGCCTGCAGAGCCTCCTCACAGGCCTGCTCGTACTTCTGGTTCATGCTGGACAAGTGGCCAGCCATGCTGCTGACCTGGGCCTCCAGGGCACTCTTCATGGAGCTGTACTCTGCCATGGCCACCAGCTCCTTGCTCTGCAGCTCTGCCAAGGCCTGCTGGCTCAGCTGCAGCTCCGCCTGCAGCCTCAGCACCTCCTCGCTCTTCACTTGGGTTTCTGCCTCCTTTTCCTTCAGGCTGGTTTTGATGGCTGTGATTTCTCCTTCCAGCGTTTCCTTCAGCTGGGTATATTCCACCAGAGGCACCGAGGACTTCTTCAGATCAGCCAGTTCCTGCTGCAGCTCCCCTACTCGGAGCGTTTCCTTGTCGTAACGTTCCTCCTTCCTGCTGAGGGCTTCCTTCAGCTCCTCCACTGTGTGCCCAAGAGCCTCCCTCAGGGCCTCCATGTGCTCAGCCGGGAGCTGCTGAGCCAGGGGCTGGCTGGCCCTGTCCTGCTGCTCTTCCTGCCCCTCCTGCCCCGTGTATTTCCTCAGCAGTGCCCTGAGCTGCTGGTTGAGCTCCTCCATCCTGCTGGCACACAGCCGCTCCAGCTCGTGGGATTTCTCTGCCAGGATGTAGTTCTGCTGCAGGTCGTTCTGGATGGACAGCACCCCACTCCTGAGCTTCTCGTTCTCCTCTTTGCACCTCTGGGCTTCCTCCTCACTTTCTCTGCACCTCTGCTCCTGTTCCTGCAGCTTTGCCCTTAATTCCTTCACTGTGGCTTCAAAGCTCTGCTCTCTGTCCTCAAAGGAGGCGAGCGGGGCGTATTTTGACTTGATGCACTCTTGAATTGTGTCCAGTTCCTTCTTCTGGGCTTCAATTTCTGCATGCAACTGTAAGATTTCATCTTGCCCCCTCTTATGCTCAGCCCTAATGGCAGCATTGTTCTCCTGCAGCTCCTGCACGCTTTTATTTAAAGTATTTACTGTGGTTTCGTGATCTTTTAAACTTATATACTCCGTTTTTAATTGGTTCTGTAAGAGTTTCACCTTACTTTTCAAAGCTCCATTTTCCTCATTTACCCTCAGGAACTCTTGCTTTATCTCTCCAATTTTCTCCTTCAGATCTGACAGCTCCCCATTGGTCTTTTCCAGGGTGCTGTTCAGGACAGTTTTAACCTCCTCGTGTGTGGTAGCCAGCACGTACTGATCCCTCAGGGTCTCCCTCAAGCCCGTGTTCTCTGTCACCAGTTTGCCCACTTTTGCTTGCTCCTCATCATATTTCTTCTGAAGCTCAGCAAGCTGCTTTTCAAGCTCAATCCCATTAGATTTTAAAGCTTCCACCTCTTTCTTGTGCTGCTCTGGAGACAGGTACACAGCTTGGAAGTGGCTGATGTTCTCACTTAAGTCATTCCTCTCTGCCAGCAACTTTTCAGCTTCTGCTTTGCTTTCATTGTACTTCTTTGTTATTTCAAAAAGCTTTTTTGTCAGGTCTCCCACAGCCAGATCGTTTGTTTTCTTCAACTCCTCATGAATTTTTAAAGGCACATTCTGGCTTTTAATTTCAGTTTTTAGCATTTGGACTTGCTGCTTCAGCACCTTGTTATCAGCCTGCAATCTTTCAAGCTCCTTCTGCAGGGTCTCATTCTTCTGTGATAGCTCAGAAATTGCCTTCCCCAGTTCCTCTTTCCTTTGCTCAAACCCACTCCTCATTTGCTCGTGCTCTTCTGGCTTCACACGCTGAGCCAGCTGAGCTCTCTGACTCTCAGATTCCCTCTGTAAAAGCACAACCTCTGCCTGCAGCTTCTCTCGCTCCCCTTCCACCTCTGCTAATTTCCTTGCTTTCTCATTCACCTCGTTTGACAGCAAACTCTTCATGTTCTCAAACTTCTCTGTGCTCACAGACTGGGCCAATTTGGCTGCTGTCTCTTTGAGCTGCCCTTCCAACTCCGTGACATTCCTGCCCCTTTTATCTCGCTCCATCTCCAACTTCACAAGTTCCTTCTGCAACCTTTTATTTTCCTCCACCAGCCTTCCCTCGTCCCTCTGGAACTCTGCCACCAGCAATTCATTCTGCCTAATCTGGTTCCTCAGTTTCCCCACCTCAGCAGAGGCTCCCTCGTACTTGGTTTTCATCTCTCGGAGCTGCTCCTTGAGCTCCTCCGTCACCTTGGTGCTTCCCGAGGCCACTTCGTTGGTCAGGTGATCCTTCAGAGCAAGGAAGTGGCTCTGCATTTGCTTCACTTTGCCTTCAGAGTCAAACATTCTCTTCTGAACATCCTTTAAAGCATCCTCCAGCTGTTTTATCTGTCCGTCAGACTCCGCCTTGGTTCTCTCGCACTCTGATGCCAGAGCTTTACATTCCGAAGCCTTCAGGGACAGTTCCCTCTGCAGTTTGCTGATCTCTTCCTTGGCTGCACCAAAGCAGCTCCTCAGGTTGTCAAGTTCTTTCTTTAAAGTTTCCTTTTCTGAATTGGGTGATTGGGTAGGCAGGGAGAGCTCCAGGGGTCTCAGCATAGACCTGGACTGAAGGGAAATTGGCACAAAAAGGACATGTTCACAACTCTGACAAGTCACATACACGTGTTTATTACTTATTATTTAATATAGGAACTGTCATACAGGGAACTGTCTAAAATCCAGTTGATCTGAGCGTAACTTGCACAAGAGATTTCTTTTGCTTTCTTAAAAGCACACAAAGTTATTCTTGTCCATAGTAGAGAACAGGTCTTTCAGCTTTTACCAGCAAAAATCTTGAATATAGCTCTATATCCCTGCTTCCCAATCATGGAATGGTTTGGATTGGAAGGGATCTTAAAGCCCATCCAGTGCCCCCCCTGCCATGGGCAGGGACCCCTTCCACTATCCCAGGCTGCTCCAAGCCCCGTCCAGCCTGGCCTGGGACACTACCAGGGATCCAGGGGCAGCCACAGCTTCTCTGGGCACCCTGTGCCAGCCCTTCCCCACCCTCCCAGGGAACAATTCCTTCCCAGTATCCCATCTAAACCTAAACCTAGAGGGGCAGCTATAGTACATTAATTCCACTTCCCTTGTTCTGCATTCATATTTAATCACTTATCTGCTAGAACAAATTTAATTTATTAAAATATTGCTCCCATCCCTCAAGCATGTGAAAATAATTTTATAAGGAATCAGAACAGAGAATGTCATGGTTAACAAACCCCTCTTGCTGAGAAGGCTGAGGAACACAGTTATTTGGAATTCTAGAAGGATTTGGGGTGGAAGGGACCTTCAAGACCATCTCATGCCACCCCCAAGGGTCTGGTGGATCTTTTTTATACCCAAATTGTTGCTTTAAAAGGTTGATAGCTATCAAACAGAATTGTTTGGGAATTATCATATAGCAGGCAGGAAAATGAAATCTTCTGAATATTAGCTGAATTTAAATTAGAAAAATATTATGGAGATGAACCCCCAGTTTACACTGTGACTGTGTAAAACACGTTCAGGAGAGCTCATGACAGACCCAGCAGATCCCAGCATTTACAGCCCTGTCACAGACAGGACTCTAGAGGGCACCCACAGTTAAAAATAAACACGGAAAAGCAAGAATTCCTCAAAACGGTGTGTTCAGAAGCAATGCTCAATAAACACACGTTTATAAGCACATTTAGCTTTCCCAGCACAACTCTCTCAGAGCTCCTTCCAGTGGTAAAATATTTATTACCTGGGATTCCACTGCAAACGCTTGGCCTTGTTTAAGTAATAAATCTTCTTTTCCTGGATTTTCAAAGCAAACAGTGTTTAAGCTCTGGTTAAAAACAGTAACACAATCACAAGAACACTGATTTTCCTGCCTAGCTTTATTCTGGTCACTGGGGCCATGCTAGGCTGAAGGGTGGTGTTTAAGTGCTTGTTATTAAAACAACTTCTACTTAATTAATCCCCACAGGAAGCCTGGCCAAAATCCTCCTAAAGAAGAGGGGAAAAGTGGTTTGCCAGGCTGGGTTCTGGTCCTGCAGAAGGGTCACAGCTGGCAGCTTGCCCAGTTCATGTTTGCACGTGACCACAGCAGGAAAAGCATCCCCTGCACTCCACATCCATGACTCCTCCTGCCAGGCAGCCAAACACTCAAAATATCATTTAATCTCTCAAGAGCCCTTATGTTACACAAGTGCAAGGCAGGTCTGCAGCTGGGCTGGATGCAGGAGACTCCAGTTCCTGGAAATGGGATCATTTCTCACACAAGTGTGAGCTCAGGTCGTGTGCTGAAAGTCAAACCTGCTCCACTCCAGCTCTGACACTGACACAGCTGCTGCCCCTCAGCCAGGCAGGAGCATTGTTCAGCTTGGAAGGATGGAAAGGGCAGCTCCATTGGGAGCATGGATCCTGCTCAGCTCGTTTCTCACATTATCAGAGGACACAGCAGAGTCCCCAGGCACATTTCCCAAGGCCAGCACTCCTGGGACATTGATCAATGGTGCCCTGGCAGCTCCTACAAACACAGCTCTGCTCAGAGGGCTCAGGGGTGCACATGAGGCCTGGCTGCATTTCAGACCAGCAACAGGAAAAGATGACCAAAACTCCCTTGATCTCTGTATTCTAACACTGCATCATGCACAGCAAGCTTTAACAATTGACTGTACTTACTGTTCCCAAAGTTACCTCCAGACCCCGCAGAGTCACCCTAAAATCAAACAGCAAGAACAGAAATAAAGCTGAAAATTCATTTCAAATTTCTGCTCTATGTTAAACTAGGGGTGAAGGGGCAGGGAAAGCTATTACAATGAGATAACCATTCAACACTTTCAGCAATTTAAAATGCTGAAGTATTTCCTACTGTAAATATCAATTGCTATCTCACATTTGAAATCACTCAACATACTTCGTAATACTTGAGTTTAGCTTTGAGAGCTTCAATAGTCCTTAAACTTTCTTCCTGCTGCTTTTCCTTGGTAGTCAGGATTTTCTTCAATTCATCTTTCTGAAAGAGAAGGAGTGCCACATAGCCAAAGCCACAAGAATGGACAGGTTTATAAGACCTCAAGCACCTTTTTCAGGAGTTTAGACAGAACTTCAAGCAAGCTCAGCACCGAAAGAATCCCTAATCCTTTGCTTCTGAAGTTCTTCAAGACTGCTCTAACAGGAGGAGTCTTGAAGAATGAGTCAAGAATATGCACCAACATAATCTGCTACTGTTTGATTAATTCATACTTGTTAGTCTTGCATTACTGAAAGTCACTGAAGAGATGCTTAATATTATCAGTGTGCTGAATATCCTAAGTGTGCTTTAAAGGAGCCATGGGAATGACACATTATTTGTAGTAACAGAAATGCTGTGGAGCTGCATAAACTGATCCAGAGCACCAGATACTTCATTTAGCATTTTTAGGTAGCTTTTAAGTAATGTGTTTAAAATTGTAGAGGCAATAAAAGAGAGAGAGTTGCTTCCCCTACTCCCCAGTCCTGCTACACCTGCAGGTGACACATCCTACCTCATTCTCAAGATCATCTGCAAACATTTGCTCCTGCAAAAATAATAAAAAAAATCCCCCCCAAATCATTTTCTCAATGATGTTTAAGGGGCTCATACACAGTTCAGCAGCTGACAAATCCACCCCAGTTTCTAATGCTCCCTTTCCAGTTTCCATACAACTTTATTCCTCTATCTTCTATTTCTCTTGCCAGGAGTCAAGGATGTCTGACAGAGCAATGTCTCTGGAAACTGCAACATCTCCTCAGTTTTCTAGCTCAGACACTACTGAGGCAGCAGAGTACATCTTTGCAGAAGAAGCTTGCTGATTTTGGGACGTGACTATCCAGAAGTATGTTTTGTAAAGGCCATGCTTGAAACAGGAGTTCAGACAAGCCGGTGACTGCACTAAGAAATATTCTTTCTATCCATGGACTACATTTAGAAAAAGCTGCATAAGTGTACCTCTGCAAAAATACAGCAAAGAAACAGCCTCCACAAAGCAAAAACCCAACAAAAAGTCCTCTTTATATTTTCTTTCTACTGGTTGTACTTAGACCTCCAAAAAGAGGGAAATTTTTTTTAAATCAACATTTCAAATTTGGGTGAGAAACTTCTGTTGAAAACCTTTGGTTTTGTTTTCTTGCCAATTGAAGACTTTTTTCTCTGTGCTTCCACCTCCAGTAACAGCTGGGAAATCAGCTGATGACAAAGTACTGCCACACAACACCAACATTTAATGGAGAGATGAAGTTCAATCTCCGAATTCCAACACTCCAGAGCAGCCCATGGCTCAGCTGCACTGGGAGGCAGAGCCACAAATGCTATTGCTTCAGTTTCTGGGTGTCAGGGAAGGACATTGCATCAGTCTCCTCACAATTTGAGTGTAACTACAAGACCAAAGGCTTTTCCAGCAGAAAATGAGAGACACACATTGCAGCAATTCCCAGGAAAGCAATGGACACCACATCCTAATTCCATGTGCCTTCCTTGCTACTTCTCCTGTCAGCACCAGCTGGTTATCCCAGATTTCCAGCCAGGTATTCCAAGTCTTGGTTTACCTCACTCAGCTGCAGCTGTAGCCCACTGATTCTGTCCAGCAGCATCCTCTGCTCCTCCTGCACTTCTCTCATGCGATCTTTCAAATCTTGGTTTTCCAACTCCAAGTCCTTAAACGTAAAATATGAAATTAAAAAAAAAAAAAATAAAGACCTCCCTCCACTACACACACACTGGGAAAGGTGAAGACTCTGAACCAATAGTTTTAACTGCCACTGAAGACTCCAGGCCCTGCCTAATCTTTTCAAAACGGCAATGACATTGAAATGAGATGGGAAAATTAATGCTGGTTAGTAGAACAATTATGACACAAACATACATCTCTTGAGAACATTAAAAAAATAAATCTTCCTGGTTTGTGGCTCTGATTTTACTGCAGAGGCAGAAGGTTAAGAGGTAGGAAAGGTTAAGACAGGGACACTTCCAACTATTTATTATACAAAAAAGTGCTGTTTTTCCTGAAAAAGTTTACAGCTCATCTGCATAATTGCCACACTCCACATTATGCAATTAGGTTTTAAGTAAACAGCAATATATGACCTTTGTTGATGGGATCATTAGTGCTCACTTCACCAGCTCAGCTTGTCTTTAGTGCCTCTGGCTCATTATCCCTGTGGGAATGCACAGGGCCCAGGATCCTCCCCACCCACCTGAGCACTGGGTTCCTTCTGGAACAGTTTGACACTGAGCTCCTCCTGTGCTCCATAGCCCCGGCCCCGCTTCTGGGACCCGCTGGTGACCTGTCAGTACAGCAGGAAAACATTCCTTTGTATCCCTGTTGTGTCCTGTGCCCATCCCAGCCTCCCTCCCAGCCTCCCCAGGGCCCAATCCTCCCAAATTCCCATGGGGACAGGGGTCACCTATGACCTCGCCCCCACACAAATGGGAGGTCTGTCCAAACTCCAATCCTGAACATGCCCATCATGGAATATCCTCCAACCAGAACCATCTGATTACAGAGGGGACCTTCTCAGCCACAGATGGAGTTAATTCAGAAAATACTGATGCTGTTTTGTGTCACAGCACAATCCTGATCCCCCTCTCAACGCCCCAGGGATAAATGGCCTCAGGAAGTACCTTTTGCTCAGCCTGCCCTCTCTTCATGCTGTCTCTTCCTAAAAAAGCACCACAAAAATAGGAGGTTACAAAAGGCATTTCATTCAGATTCATGCAACAATGCAACACATTCAGCTAATTCTATCCCCTTTCCACCCTGGGAGGGCATTTCAAAAAATAGCTCACCATGCCCCCAATTAATCAAACATGGAAACATACACAAGCTTTTCTATAAAATAAAGGCTATTTATTTCTATGAAATAAAGGCTATTTCTATAAAATAAAGGCTATTTATTTCTATGAAATAAAGGTTATTTCTATAAAATAAGGGTAAATAACTTCCATAATCAATACTGTTAAGCCCTCAAGGCATCAGAGCCTGCATCCCCCTTAAAAGCTTTACTAAAACCAAACAACACCAAAATCTGTCTTTGCCCTCCCAACCAGGCAGTTTATGACCTTTGTGGTCAAAGGACCACAGCTGCCCTCCAGAACAGTTCCTGGAGACACAGGAGTAGGGACACAATTCCACCCAAAGGAAAGTGTTGTAGGTTCCTCCTACCTCGGCCGGAGTCCTCAACGGCAGCTTTTATTAAAGCCAAAATGTCAATATTGTCCCCAATCCTGGCATAGTAAGCACAGTCATGCCCAAGGCCATCAGTCAAACCAACATCAGCACCATTCCTGAGCAACACCTCCACGGCATCCTTGCAGCCATATTCACAGCCTAACATTAGGGCAGTCCTGGGACGGGGAGAGAGATGGGATTGAGAGATCCAGGGATCCCACAGAGCATCATTTACAGAGCTAAGCCCTGGTACATCTGTGTCTAATCACAGAAACTTCAGCCAAGACACCTTTCCTCTGTCCAGAGAAGAAAAAGCTTTCAGAAGTCACTTTGGCAATGTTTAAATATTTGTGAAAAAGCAAACAAACCCCCCATTATAGGAGTATTTCCATGAAACCAGCACAGACGTGCTGCCTTTGAGAGTCACCCACTGTCTGGAGAACTCCCGTGACTTTGGTTTCCTCTATCAGATACAAATCTCAATAGACACAACAAACACCAGGCAAGGAATTTACACAAGGTTTGGAGAGGGGGTGCCTGGGAGCCCTGGCAGTGCTTTCCAAGCACTTCCCAACTGCAGGACATAAAATGTGAGTAGCCAGGCTTTGTCCCATGGCAGCCTCATGTCATGGGGAATTCTCCAAGAAATAAAAGGCAAAAGCAGCAGCTACAAATAGAACCCCCTTCCCCTGACCCCAGGAATAAACAGCTCGAGGTCCCTTAGGAACTCAAATGGACTCAGGACTTCTTGCCAGAGCACCACTTCTGCCACGGCCCATTTTCCACATTGAACCCAAAGGCTGCTTTGGACAGACAGACCCTTCAAACAACCAAGTGCAGGTTCCCTGCTGGCAGGAACAAGCCTGGAGTATTTTGGATGCAAGCAAGAGCAGTAAAAAAGGCCAGGTTTATCTGTGGTGTTGAACTGGCAGATCCACTTCTGAACTAAATCCCAGCTCCTCCTCCCCCAGATCCAGCACATTTATTCTGCTAAGGGGCAGCTTTCCTTCACATGCCAGCAGGAATTCCAGCAATGCTCTGCAGGCCTCACCTGCTCTGTTTGTCCCTGGCATTGACATCGGCCCCCCTGTCGATGAGCAGCTGGCAGACGGTGGGGCGACACATCTGAGTGGCCAGCACCAGCGGTGTCCTCCCGTCCTGAGGGAGCAAGGGCAGGGGTGAGGGCAGGGGGAGGAGGCAGAGGAGGCCAAGAGCTCCAGAGGGTTTCTGCAGGGGGAGGGAGGTGCCTCTTACCCCGTCCTTGGAGTTGACGGCGGCGCCGTGGTCGCAGAGCAGCTGGATGCTGGCAGAGCAGTCGGACATGGCTGCGGAGAGAGAGCAGGGGGGGAGGTGACACTGAGAGCAGCCCGGGGAGGCCCCAGGCACAGCCCTGGCTCCATCTGTTTCACCAAAATCCCCACTTCTGAGGTAAGGCCTGACAAGGCTGCAGGACTCGGCTCTCACACCACACACAGCACCCAGAAGAAATCCAGCACTCCTGTGCCAGACACTCTGCAGCATAAGGAGGGTGCAGAAAACCCAGAGTAAAGGTGTCTTAAACTACTCACAGCACTGCCCTAAAACTCTGCTCCTGATAGCTGAAGATTTTACTCAATTTCATCTCAAACCTACAAGCCCCACAAGACTGTTAAGTTCTTTATTGAGGACAAATGCCATGACAACATAAACCACTCTCTCTGACTAGTCACCAAAATTGAAAGAGAAGAATTCAGCCCATCTGAAAGTAAATCCACTAATTAAATCTTCATTTCTATATAGTAACCAGCAAAGCAAAGTCCTTCACCTGCATCATGAAGAGCAGTTCTTCCCTGGAGATCCACATTCTCCGTTGGACAATTGTACTGTTAAAATAAATAATCCCAGTCATTGATTCGAATTCAGGCTACATTTACAACATGATGTGTTTGAGGTTTGAATTAAAGCAATGAAACATGATTTACGTAAAAAATACTCAAATCTGAAGCTTACAAATCCAGTGACAGACATGGAGGAATGAACTCTGGGTCTGTGCACTTTAGGGCTCTAAACACACTGACCAAAAGGTGTAAAAAAAGTTAAGACTGTGTAAAGAAACTGCACAATTCATTAGACTTTTTACAGATAATGGGCCATTTGTATCTGCATGAAGATATGCAGCAAATAAACAAAAGTTTAAAAAAAGATCATTAAAAATTACCCAAAAAATCCAATTATCATGAACGTAATGAAGAAAAATAAACATCACACAAATCTAAGACAACCCTCCAACATTGTTTCATTCATGAGAGTTTGTGGATATAAATGCTCAGCTTTTGAAGCAAACACTACTCTGGAGCAGTGTTACTGCTCCTAAATGCAACTGCATTCAGACAGGAAACATCAGTCTCTAAAAGACACTCAGCCCCATTTTCTTCAAGAAGCACAAACTACAACTTGATTTCATTGTCTATGAAAAGAGTAGCACAAAAAAGTTTATTTTCTTTATTTTAGCACTCTTTTAGTCCCAACCTGATATTTAACATGAAAGTCTTTTCCCCGTGATGCTAGTTTTTAAAACAGAATCTGATTGGTTAAAAAAGAAATCACATATCCCAATTTTGAATCAGTGTATTTAAAACCACCTTTTCCCCTCAATATAAGAGCTGTAAGAGACAAGCTGTATTTTCAGTACCTGCAAGAGCTTCTGCAAACACAAAGCATGGCCATACTTGGCAGCCAAATGCAGGGCGTTTCTGCCTAAAAACAGAGCAACAGCAGTTCAGGGTTTGGCTTGAATGAATTTCTGATGAATATTCCCAGCATTTGAGATACAACAGTTCCTGTGTGTCAGTCCCCCCCAGATCTGGCTGTGCTGTGACATCTCCTGTCCACACCTCACTTTGTTACAGACTTTTGTTATTTTAGTGAATCTTCAATCAACAATGAGAGTTCATTTCTGAAATTAATCTCAAAATACTGCAGCTGACTCCACACAAGCATTTTAAAAATGAACTCTCCCACAAGAGGAGACCAAGTTATCTCTGTAATTCTCTTGCTTTCAGCTTCATATTAAACATATTAAATTCTGAGGCAAACAATCTGAAAATTAGCACATGTTTTTAACTGTCTCTTCTGTAAGACCTTCCATAAACTCTGCTATCACACAAGGAAATGTGGAGGGTACAGATGAACTCTGAGCTTCTGAGGCTCAGCTGGGCACACAAACACCTCCCACAACATTCCATTGGAATCCTCATTTACAACTTTTCTGATCTTGTTGTTCTCACCCAGAAATGCTGATCTCACCAGTGAGTCTGGAGCACATTACAAACACAATTATAGCAGCAAAACCCCACATTCCTTAAGTTCTGCTGCATTCATGAATTCCATGACAGGACACGACCAGTTTCCTCAAGACCAGCAACAAGTCACACAAATAATTCATTTTTTGCCAATTACAGAAGGAAGAGCTATCCTGTGGTTCAGCTTAACTTTATTCCAGAATGAAAGCCAGCTGAGAGCATTTTCAGGCTGGCCCTGGGCCAGTGAGGAAACCCACCTGCAGCATCAGTGGCTGTGATATCAACTCCATGCACGAGGATGGTGTTCAAGCAATCCAGGTTTCCCTTTGACGCTACAACATGGAATCTGAAATAAGAGAAAAGCTTGCTTAGGCACAGAAACCACATTTCTGGTTTGTACCCAGAAATGGTAATATTGGCCAGGAAAGCCAAAGCCAACAGCTGTATAAGGAAAGTGTTACAGCTCTGGACAGCATCCAAAGTTAAGGGTTCTGCAGATATTACTTCAAGGAACAAGGCAACTTTCTTGAGAAACAATCATTGTCTACCTGGATCAGTGAACCAGGTGAAATACCAGTGTGGTTTCAATTTCTCTTTAATATTCAAACCTGGCAAGAGCAAGTCTTTAAACACTGATCTTCACTTGGAAGCGAAGATTGTTTGAGCCTTTCCCATTCCAGCCAGCTGGATCCCAGCTTAGTGAAGCTAGATTTCGAAGAAGTATTACACAGATTTCTGTATTCAAAAAGGCTTCTAGAGCAGCAGGAATATGATTTTCAGCAGCTTCCCACCACCATTCCCAGAGCTCTGGCAGTCACTCACGCGGATCTCCCTTCCACATCCAGCTTTGTAGGAGTGACTCCTTTCTTGGCCAGGATGGATGAAACCTTCTCCACATCGCCCCTTTCTGCTGCCTTCATTAACCTGTCATCGTACTTGTTCCAGTCTGGGTTCAGCTGGGGGACAGAATCACAGAAGTGAGCTTAGGGTGCACTGTGGATCCACCACGGGCTGAGCCATAATGCACATGGGACACAACAAAATCCACCTTGATTTACAAACATCCATCCACCAGGACTTATTTGTGTCACATCCCCGTGACGTGGCTGTTGGTATTCAATGGACAGAGCTCTGGGACAGCCTGGTTAAGCCACTTTGGTCCTAAAGGAGACCTTTAGGATCAAACTTCTTTGGTTTTCCTCATGCTGCTTCTGTGTGTCTTTGTTCAGTTTTCATATTTCAACAACAAATGGATGCACTAAAAATATGCTCCAGGATGTGGCTTTTCCTGGCTGTGCCAGACTGTTGAGTGGGTCATAAATTAGCTAAGTGTGATATTCAAGGGAAGAACATCTACTGAGCTGCAGAAGAAAGAAATTCAAAGTTGATAGTTTTGAATTGCCTGCAATTCCCGAAGCACTGCAGAGGGCAGAGAAAGGACAAGTCAGTTATAAATAGACCACCACCCATTCAGCCCCAGACAGTTGTCATCCCCCACTCTTCCCTTGTTTACTTCAAATTTAGAATTTCAGGCCCCAGGCCAAGCCTCCCACCCCAAAATGCAGAGCTTGTTCTCTTCCCTGCCAAACCATCCCTCCTGAATGGCTCTGGGCTTTTCAGGAAACTGATCTGTGACAGAAACCTCACATCCAAGCTGGACACAGATGATTTGTTATTCAAGGAGCTTTTAACAGAAGAATAAGACTTCCAAAGGAGTATTATACTCAAAATATGAGTGATACATTCAAATCAAACTCTGCACAGCAAAATAACTTAGTGGTAAGGGTGAGACACAAGCAGCCTGTTGGGTGCATGAAGTTACTTATCACTGTGAGTCAGAAATTCCTCAGCACAAAAAGAACATTAAACCAGGTATCCCCAGCCCAGGGTTTGTTTAAGTAAAAGAGGGTACACAAAAAAGAACAACCCCAAAAATCCACTGCCACCACCACTAGGCATCTGTAGTGATCTGTAAAAGGGAACTGCAATCATGTCCAGAGGAGACAGAGGGGGGATCCCATCAGTCCATACAAATATCCCCAAGGGGTGTCAGAGGATTATCCCACACGGTTCAGTAGTACCCAGGACAAGAAGCAATGGTCAGAAATTAAAACACAAGAATTTCCACCTCAACATGAGGAAGAATTTCTTTCCACAGAGGTGGCAGAGCCCTGCAACAGCTGCCCAGGGAGGGCCTGGAGTCTCCCTCTCTGGAGACATCCCAAACCCAGCTGGACACGTTCCTGTGTCACCTGCTCCAGGTGACCCTGCCTGTGCAGGGGGTTGGCCTGGAGGTTCTCCAGAGGGCCCTTCCAGCCCTAAAGACTCCGGATGATTATCTTTACCCTGCTTTCTCACAATAAACAAGATTACAGTAATCATGAAGGCTTAGCAGCAGCTAACCCAGGCCAAGCCTGCTAGAAGTGACAGGAGTAATAAAAATAGAGCACTAATGAAATTAGCACCAGTGCTGCCCGGCTGAGGTGCAGCACTGACTCATCAATCAATTAACACATCCATTAGCCTGCAAGCCAAGGCAGCCTGGCCTGGGAAGTCACTGCACTGGTGACATCAGCAGTGCCATGGCCCTCCCCAGCTTGGACACGCTGCCTTGCAAAGCCACCTCCTCACGCAAGGCTTAGCTTTTCATGTCAAATACCTCAGAGACAGTACATACACAGCATCAAGCTCTATGCTCCCTAAATTCTCCTGGCACCTTCCCATCCTTACAGGACGGAGATCTCACCTTGTGTGTTCACACTGGGGTGGGATTGCTGGGTTGTACCTTTGCAGCTGATACCTGCCAGCACAACTCACCCAAACGTACAGAAAATCCTCTCAAATCCACCTCAGTGAGTCCTCGCTCCCATTCCACAAAACTTCTGATTAACAGAAGCATTACTTTAAAAACCCAACCAAAACCAAACAAGTCCATCACCTTAATATTTTTCCCTTGTGATCATAACACTTCAGTAACTTGTATCCACCACCTATGATGTACTAAGCTTAAAAGGGGATGGAGGGGCAGGACACAGGGAATGGCTTCCCACTGCCAGAGGGCAGGGATAGATGGGATATGGGGAAGGAATTGTTCCCTGTGAGGGTGGGGAGGCCCTGGCACAGGGTGCCCAGAGCAGCTGTGGCTGCCCCTGGATCCCTGGCAGTGCCCAAGGCCAGGCTGGACAGGGCTTGGAGCTGCCTGGGACAGTGGAAGGTGTCCCTGCCCATGGGAGGGGGTGGAATGGGATGAGCTTTAAAATCCTTTCCATACCAAACCATTCTATGATTAAATCATTTTACATTTAATAAATGCATTTCACATTTAAGGAAAATTCCTCCCAGGAAGAGTTGCTAAGGAGATACAACACTCATTAATTAAACAGAACTACTATACCACACTTGCACAATCCAAGCTTTCACATGTTTGCAGCTGTAAATTACTGTCAGGATATGAAATCTCAGCTAGAGCTATGAGACCTTCGATACCTACTGTGCCTTTGGCTGCACAAGAGAACCAACAAATCATGCTGAACTCGCAGCTCGTGCTGCCAGGAGCGATCAGTTCCCGTCACATCAGCTCACGGCGAGGAACGGCTGCTCTGCACCGCCCGGGGCTCCTCCTGCTCCATCCTTCACTTAGCTCGGCTCCCCGAGGGTGTTTTCCCCATCTTCAGCATCATCTTCAGCCTTCATAACTCTGGGAAATGCCGCTGGCCGGAGGAGCCGTGAGTGCGGCCGCGCTGCCCGGAGCCCGGCCAGAGCCGCGGTCTGTGCCGGACAGACGGACTGGGCTCCCAGGGAAATACTGCCCGGACCCCGAGGATCTTGTAAACAATACGCAGCCAGTCTCATCAGCCCGATCTATTTTCTGATAAGGCAGTACTTGATAGGCAGGCGATAGAAAGCAATAGCTATTAATACATTCCCGGCGTGCCCGTGCCCTGAGTCACGGTGTCAGGGTGTGTGAACTCAGGGGACAGGCACGTCCCCGGCCCCGCCGCGGTTGTTGTGCTCTGCAGACAGGCAAACACTCATTTAAAATAACAAACACGCTCCTCACATTCACTGTGCACCGACACGGAGGAAGGTCACACTCAGCACCACTAATAACACACGAGGACTGAAATACTCCCAGGAGTAATTTTTTCCCCATTCCGCCGCGCCACGAAGCTGAAACCAGACTCAGGCTCAGACTTCAGACAGTTACAACTGCGGAGCAGATGGAATGCGTGATCCTATTTTGACAGAAATGTAACCCATTTTAAATTAGAAAACACACATGCCTCTGCTTTAAAAAAATTCTCCTTTTACAGCACTGAAACCCTTTCTGAATAGAACCTGGTTTCAGCTTACTGCTGCTGCCAGTCTGTCTCCCAACATGTGAAACGAGAGGAGTCACAGAGGCTGTGAAAACATTAAATAGACAGCACAATGATTAACAGGAGGGAGATGGAGAGTCCCCTTTCACAAGTTTTAAATTTAAATGGAGATCTCCCAAGTGCCATATTTAGAGGAGTAGGTCAACAAGACAAGCAATGCACTGTTTTGTCTGCAGGAGAGAAACCTGGTCCAGGGCCAGGAAAACCACTTACACACACCCCGGAGGACACACACGAGAGGCTGCAAATAACCTAATAAATGGATCTTCTCAGCAGAGAATTTTAAAATCACTCACTCAGATTGGGGCAAATTCTCTCTTTCCCAGTCAGTTCTGAACTATCCCCCATCCCCTGTGTGAGCACCAGCCTTTGCCCCACAGCACCAACATTCCCCAAAGAATGTTCCAAGACCACTCTGCAATTAGCATCCATGTGACAAAGCCACTCCAAAAAAGTGCAGTGACTGTGTGTTGTCTTCTGACCACAACCAAGTCTGTCTCCTCAAGCTAAAAATGGCTTTTTTTTTTTTTTTTGGGGGGGGGG
>VZRO01003123.1:85164-118066 GCA_013397915.1 Daphoenositta chrysoptera
GCCACGGCCGGGACGCGGCGGCCCCGCCCCTACCTGACCGCAGCCAATCACCGCCCGCCCGCGCGGGCGCTGCGGCCAATCAGCGAGCGGGGCGGGGGGAGGGACTTCCTCGTGGTCGAGGGGTGCTGGAGCCGCCCGGCCGGCAGGGGGCGCGCTGCGGGCGGGGCGGCGCTCTGGCACGGGGCGGCCCCTCAGGGCACCACAGAGAGGGCGGGGCTGCGGCTTCTGAGGGAGCGGGATAACGATCGGGATAAGAACCGGGAAAGGACCGGGACAGGTGTATCTGGTGCCGGGAGCGGGGGGGGACGTCTGTCCTTCCAAGTACAGAGCTCCCGGTGGTTGAGAAGGAAGCTCAGAGGCCTCCCGCTCACCTGCAGCGGGCGATGCAAACCAATGACCGCCGTGCAAACAGCCCCTGTAATAAACACGACATTTGTGCGCAAAGGAATGAAGAGGTCACACAGCAGAGGCCCGAGCTGGGCATAGGCAGCGTTTGAAACAACACAATTAACTCCAGCCTCAGGGTGAGCACTGTCGGAGTTTGAGTTCAGTTCTTCCCGTCCCAAGTCTTACTTACTGTCCCCTTCTCACCCCATTTTCCTCGCAGCCCCATCGCACTGCACTGATGACAGAAGGTTTTAAAACTTATTTGAGACTTACTTAATTACAGCCCGTCGGTTTGGTTTAAGACCTTGTTTATGAGAGCTGGAACAGGGCTGTTTGATCAATGGATCTCTAATATAAGCAAGGCTGGAGGTAAATGTCACTGCCTTTTAATCAATCCGGCCAAACCCTGTTCAAACACTTGGATTACTCTATAGGTGGCCTGTTTGGAAGGAAAGAAAATAGTGCCTTTAAATATGAACTCATTTTGTGCACAGCAGGGTGGCTGGGGAGTCCAGCAAGCTCCAAAATGGAAACCTTCCCCTGAGCACTCTGACCCCTCATCCAGCATGGATTAATCCCAGATTTGGGCTCTCTGGAGACACATGTTCATGCCCCAAATGCCATTTAAAGTTTGTGGTGTTTTTTTCCCTAAAGAGCCATGTTTCAGGCAGCATCTCTCACTCCCCCTTGGAAGCCTCCACGCTTCCAGGGCACCGACAGAACTCCAGCACGTCCTGGAGCAGAAGCCACAGCTCCGGACACCTCTCACTCAGCTGGGAAGCCCCACGCCAGCTCTCCCAGGCCATCAGTCCCTTGGAACCCCTGTTCCCACCACTCCAGCCTGGCACTGCCACCGCTGCACAGGCAATCTGCCCCTGCCTGGCACAAAGCAAAGGGACAGCAGCACCTGGAAACCGGGGAGATCAGGATTTCCTGGTTGGTTTCTACCCGTGGCAACCAAGTGGTTTCCTTTGGTCTTTCCTTCCTATTTCCAATAGCTCTGAAGGGAGAGGATTGGAAAAGCAAATTCCTCGAGGTGCTGCATGTCAGAGGGCTGTTTGTCCAGCGATGTGCACAAACACGAGGCAGCAACATTCATGTCCAATCAGGAATCCAAGGAAAACGCTCAGCCCCAGCACCAGCAGAACCTGGGGCAGATGAACTGGTTTGAGTTGTTCGGATCAGAACCATTGTCTGCCAAGTTGTCACAGTAAATAGTTGTTTCATTAAAAATAAGCTTTTATTACCAAAAGTTCCAGCTTTACAAGAATATTGTCACATTCTCAGGACTAAGCTAACAGCAGTAGCTTTCCCCTTTTCCCACCAAATCTGTGCTGTTTAAAGGAAGCTCCTTCTGAGTCATGCCAGTACGAGGGAAAGCAGAATCTTAAAAATAACTCCTTGCTCTCGAGTCAGTGCCGAGAAGCTGCACGGAGCAGTTCCAAGCGCTCGGCCAATTCCAGCACCGTTCCCTGATAACCACACACATCCACGCGTTTGCCCCAGCCAGCACAGCCTCGGCTCTGCTGAGGGCTCAGCAGATGCTGCACTGAGAGGATGGCACCCAGCCTTGTGATCCAGCTCTGTCCCGCTGGAGCTGATCCCGAGGGAAGCGTGTCCCAGGCACACCACGGTTCTCACTGGCCAGCTCTGTGCAGGGGAGAGCCTTCAGCCAGAGCAGCTGGAGCGGAGCCTTCCCATTTTTCCCCTGCTGTCAAAGCAGGAAGTTCCCTATCTGAACACCATCTCCCAGCCGATGTGTCAGCACCAGAACAAGACGTTTCATGTTGAATTACTGGAGCCTGACTTGCCGGTGTGAGTGGCAGCCCTGGGAGCCCGGCTAACCAACCTCACCTCACAGTCCCCAGGCCAAGCCGAGCCGTTCCAGTGCAGTTCGGGCGGATTCCGTGTCTGGCCCTTCCCTGACCACGCTGCCAGAACTATTCCCTCATTCTGGACACTTCTACAGGCTTTTTCTCCAGAATTCTCACTTTGCTCTTCAAATTAATTCAGGCTGCTGCTGTTAAGATTCTTGGTGTGTAGTTCCCACTACATCACCCCTCTGCACGTCCCATCCCCTCTCTGCCTGTTAGCTAGATGATGTCTCATGGAATCATAAAATCCTGGAATGCTTTGGGTTTGAAGGGACCTTAAAGCCCATCTAGTTCCAGCTGCTGCCATGGGCAGGGAGACCTTCCACAGACCAGGTTGCTCCAAGCCCCGTTTTTGTTCCTGGTCCCTGTTTAAGTTCCGCTCTCGCCATCACTCCATTCCTGGTTCCTGGCTCGTGTCCCTCATTGTCTGGCCAGACGTTCTCCCAGCTTTCTTGGAAGTGAGACGAGCTGGGACAAGCCAGCCTGCTGTGGTTTGTGTTCCCAGTGCGTGGGCACCAAGAGCAGAGCACAACCTGAGGCTGGTGAGATAAGGCCACTTCGTGCTTTCCAAACAGAAATCCGGAGCTCCTGCTGGAGATCTGTTCCCCGCTCTCCCCAGCTCCGTGATTTCTCGGTCTGCGATTTTACCCTTCAAAGCACCGGTTTCCTTGGAGCAGCGGCTGACTCTGCACATCTCTGTGCACTGACTCAGGGCTTGGTGGCTGCTGTGCCTCCGCAGTTCCGTGAGCAGCTCCGAGGGCCCTGGGAGCCGCGGGCACGGCCGCCTGCCCTGACACACACTTAGTGCCGTCCCAGTGACCAGGGCTGCCGTCTGAGCTCAGCCAGCAGCTTACGCAGCTCCCAAACCATCACCCTGTGTCTGCTCAAACGGCTCATTTTTGTGACAACCTTCGCTTACAGCAGCACAACAAAGGGGAGATTTATCCCGACAATGTTTGCCTGATAAGTGCCGAGTTAATGGCACACGAAATGTGCTGGCTGGTCCTCTGCAGGCCTGGGATCTAATTAATCTCTGGCAAGTCCCCCTGAAATAGAAGCAGTGTTGGCCTGCACATGCAGCAGTCGAGACCAACTAATTGGAGCCAAACTGTACAGCAAGGCAGGAAGAAGGAATTGCTGCAGCACGGTGGGATTTCCAGAGTTACAGTGCCAGAGCCAGTGTTTCTGCTCCATTGGAAGAGCATTTGTGCCATTCTCTTACCTCAGTCAGAACTCAGAAAACTTTTGAATCAGTCACAAAAGCACAGAACTAGGTGGTCACACACCCCACAAAATGAGGTGGTACCGACTGTCTGAGTGGGTGAGGCCCATTTCCATAGGGATGTGACTCCGGGACCTCCACCTGTGCTCAGTGACACCTTCCTGCAGCCACACAGGAGCTGGGGAGCTGCCTCTGCACAAGCCGTGGCAACCTCTGTCCCCAAAAAGAGGCTCAACAAGCTCTGGTTCTCAGCAGTTTCATATGACAGAGAAGTAGATCAGTGTGAATATATTCCACTTCTCCAGGGGGTTCATTTATCAATCCATTTGTAACGGGACATAAAAATCAAACCCCAGCATGACTGAAAGGGAAACACACTCTTGGCTTTCTATTTCCACCTGGGTCATTTAATTACCCGGCCACCTCCTGCATCACTTGCTGCCTTAATCATCCAGATAAATTAATCCCCATGCCAGGCACATACACGGAGGAGGATATAATTTTATCTCCCTTTGCTCTTGAGCCCAAGAAGAATCCCAGTCTCCACTGCAAGGATAAAGCTGGGCCTTGTTCCCATGGGGTGTCTGGCACCCCGCTGGGTGCAGTGTCCCCGGCAGGACACACGTGTCTGTCGGGTGTCCCTTGGACCTGGGTCTCAGGGTCACACCAGGCACATCCTGGGAGCAGCGATGGCCACACGGGCAGGAGGACACACACGGGCCCCTGGAGCTTGGCCGACTCCCACCTTCCCTAGGGCAGCTCCTGCCCACCCCCAGGAGCAGCAGCCAGGTGTGCACAAACCTGCACTGCTGGATGGGGAGGGGATACGGCCCCGGGGATGTACAGAAAAGCAGAGGGAAGGTTTAACAACACGCAGCCACGGAAAACCAGTGTCCAAGCTCTATAGAATCATGGAATTATAGAATTGGCAAGGTCGGAAAAGACCTCTAAGTTCATCAAGCCCAGCTGTCAACCCAGCAACATCACCATGTTCAGCACTAAAACTTGTCCTCAAGTGTCATGTCCACGTGTTTTTTTGAACACTTCCAGGGATGGTGACTCCACCACTTCCCTGGACAGCCTCTTCCAAAGCTTGATAACCCCTTCAGTGAAGAAATTTTTCTTATTATCCAACCTAAACCTCTCCTGGCACAGCTTGAGGCTGTTTGCTCTTGTCCTGTGGGTTCTTCCCTGGGAGAAGAGCCTGACCCAACATCAATACAACCTCCTTTCATCTTACTCCTTTCACCCCCATCTTGTCCTGGGTTCCCAGAAAGGGAGGAGGAAGGGAACATGTTTAGACGGCAACCTGCACTCAGCAGTGTTTGCACACTGAGCTCTGAGGCCTCCTGGCCTGAGGCCGAGCTTGGGAAAAACAAAGCGTGTGCCAACCTCTCGGGAGCTGAGTGCGACAAGCGCCCGGTGCCAACTTGGCTGCTCTCCCTTGCTCCTCGCGGCTACTCCAGAGCAGTGCCCGACAGGCACAGGGAACGCTCACCCCGCACATGGAGCCGTGCCCAGACCCAGCGCCAGACCGTGCCTGGCAGGAGCTGCTGGAGAACTGCGGTGTGCAGCCAACAGGGCAGCGTTGGGAATGGGAACAGGTGGGAAATGACTTTCCAAAGCTGTACGTCAGGTCAGAAGTGGGTGTAGAAACCAGGGCTGCTGCCTGCTGCCAAGAGAGCCAACAGAACAGGCTGTCCTGTGGATTCGCTACGGATTAAAACACACCCCAAAAGAAGAAAACACCCCAAAGGAAGGAAATCTGTTTTGGCAGCAAGAGAGGGTAAAGTTCAGGTTGTGGATGAAGACTGAAAACAACTCCTCAGTTTTTTCCCACTCACATGTGCTTTCAGGGAAGTGGTGAATTTAATTTTCTTGACTGCAATAAACTCTTGTTCCAGATGCCAGGAGAAAGTTTTGGAATGCCACTTGGGAAGGTGTACAGTGAAGGCATCTTTGCTTTGGGCTCCAAGCCTTGCTGAGCACCTCAGCTGCTGAGAGAAACCACATTCACTCTCAGAGATGTGGAATCGTTGTGCTGAGGCACTGAGAGACAGCCAAGCAAACCCGTGTTCACTGTGGTCACAGCATCTGTGTGATAAATGATGTTAATTAAGCAGCACATTCCAGCAAGTGTAGGGGAGCTGAATTCCCAAGTGAACCAAAGGCAGCGAGTCCCACACAGACTGAACTGTGTCACACCTGCTCTGGTCATACCCGAGGGTGGGAAGTAGAATTAGAAACAGAAGTGGGTGCAAGGGACATACCCAAAACTTGTCACATTCCCATCAGGACATTGTTGCCAATAGCTTCTGGTTCCCCTCACCTCAAACAGAAGTGGGGTTTGCTGCTGCCTTGGTTTATCAGCAGGAGCAGGCAGGAGCTTCAGTGGGATTATGCAACTCCTGGAACACAGGAGCAGAGGCAGAGGGGACCTCGGACCAGGGCTCCTGGGGCTGCACCAAGGGACAGAGCAATGGCAGGAGAAACCCTGATCTCCCCTGGACTGATTTGATCCTGGAGATAAAGCCTTACCATGACTATGGTAAACGGGAGGACAGGCAAACAGAAGGGATAGGGAGAAGTGATAAGGAGCCAAAGGAATGTAAAGATCAAAAGGAACTTAACCAGAGCTGAATGCCTTCCTGCACAGAGCAGTCTGGCCAGGGAGTGACCATGCTGCAGTTTAACTGTTCCATTTGCAGCAAAAGAGAGAGAAAAATGGGTCTCTGTGGCAACAGAGCGTGCAAATCCATCAGAGCACTGGCAGAGCTGCAGACAGGACTTCAGGGGCACAATGCTCTATCTGTGGGGAGCCAGCCCAGCTCAGGGGAAAACATTTCAAATAGCTGCTGTCATCAGCACATCTTCCTCCATCCTCACGGATGGGCTGGCTGGCTGCATTGGAAACCAGAGCTCCCAGGCAACCACTGCGCACTTTCCAAAGCTTTAGAGTCGGTAGCAAAGGCAAAGCTCTTCCTAAGCTTCTTTTCCTCCTGTGTGTGTGATGTCTGGGGTTGGACCATCAACAGCTCAGAGCCTTGTTTAAACTCAAATGGATCAAGAGTGAAACTGGAGCCCCGTGACCTTCAGTAGCTCCCTCACCCTCTGTCTCTTCTTGGGAACTCCTGTCAGCACCGGAGTGATCCTGGATTCATTTTTAGGTTGATGAGGAGCAAAGCAAGCAGGATCCCAGGTTAGCAACCATCCGGCATGCAGGATTTGCAGTGTAATAATAGCAACCCCAGCGTCTCCTGAAGCCAGAGAAACCCCACAAAGCTCCCCGAGCCTCGCAAATTAGCTCCATTATCTTTGCCGTGCCTTCCCTGCTCTCCATCTGCTCTGAGCAGTGGGAAACCAGCGGGGTTTGAACTCCTGCCTGCTCTGAGGGAGCAGCCGAACCTACAGCAGCGAAACCAGCCTGGGCTCACAGAACAGAGCAGCAGCAGAGGAGGAAGAGGAGAGGCTAGGGCCTGAACAACTCCCGGGGTGGCACAGGAGAACAGGGTGACCTGAGGCTGGCACACGACTGTCACTCACACCAGTTACTGCGCCCCCGAGTTCATGGTACTCCTGCAAAATAAATCCTGTGTCTGCTGTTACTGCTCTCTCTTGGATGCTGGCCGATGGCAAACGGGGTCTGGATTTCCTGTGAATGGGATTCATTCTGGAAAGGAGCTTCGGCTCCTGCTAGGCAGCAATCTGTGCACAAATCCGGGAGCTGATCTCACTGTAGAGCAGAGGCCTCAGCTCTTGGAGCAGTCCTGGAAGAAGGGGCAGGCACACTGTGTCCTAATTCCACTGGCACCCCACAGCTTGCTGGACAAAGCCGCGAGGCTGCCCGAAATACCTGCTGGATGGGTTCGGCAGCTGGGAAACCTGAGCCGGCTCCCTGCGGGTCTGTGCTGCCGGGGCTATTCAAGGATGGGTTTTCTCAAAGTCTCGTCATTTCAAGAGAAGGGAAAAAATACCCGTGGGCAGAGCACCCAAACAGCCAGGGAACCTCTCCGGGAGTGCTTTGCTGTGCCCTTTTGGTGTGATGAGTGCCCGGAGCAGACACCAGACACTGTCCCGACATCAGCCCCTCCAGCGCCGCCGGGATGGCGCATGCCATGGGGCATCCCATCCGGGAATGCTTCCCTGGCTGCGTGGGCAACTCCTGCTCCTCAGTTCAGGGCTTCTCAGTTCAGACTGCTTCTCCTGCTTCTCAGTTCAGACTTTATGTTGGAAGGGACCTGTCAGTGTACATCGCTCTAGGGGTTCTGTTGTTTGAGCACACTTGTCTGCTCAGTCTCTCAAGTGCAGTGAGCAATCTGCAAACTCCATGGATACAATAACCCCTGTTCTGCTACAGGGCAGCTTCCACACTCAAATACTGCCTCGCATCCAGCCTGAGATACTTTCCAGAGAGGTCTCTGCTGCAAGAGCCTCGTGAACAATCAGCTGTGGGGAGAGATCACAGCGTGTGTGATTGCATGGCTTCGCTCCCTCTCCATCCCCTGCAGGGCCCGGCAGCCCTCCAGGAGTGTGCAAGTGGGGGAAGAGGCACAGCTAAATCCCAACCAGTTCCAGTTCAGCTGGACTGGGGTGAACTCTGCCTTAGGGGTTTCCCCTGTGGCAGGCACCACAGCTACACGTCCCCCTGCATTTCCAGCTCAACTGAGAACACAGGATCGCAGAATCCCAGACTGGTTTATGTTGGAAGGGACCTTAAAGCTGTGGGAAGTCATTCCCCCTTGCCCTGTCCCTCCAGGCCCTTGTTCAAAGTCCCTCTCCAGGTCTCTTGAAGCCCCTTTAGGCACTGGAAGGGGCTCTAAGATCTTCCTGGAGCCTTCTCTTCTCCAGGCTGAACACCCCCAGCTCTCCCACCCTGGCTCCTTAGGGAAAGAACAGGAGGAACCTGAGTTACTTCAGAAATATTAACTCTGAAAACTTGGTAAGCAAGGGGCAGGACAAAGCAAGCAGGGAAAAGTATTGAAACCGGAGAGTGAGCAGTCAAACACAAGGTAGTATTAAGTCTTAAAAACCCAAAAGCTCAGGAGATCATGTTCAGGCATGAAAAACCAAAACCCCAATAAGTGTCCTTTCAGAGTCCCCTCAGCTGCCCAGCCTGGCCGTGTCCCCTGCAGCCCCACTCGGTCACCACCTCTCCGTGACACTGGTCCCTGGGAGTGCAGTGCCAGGAGCAGCCGTGGGCAGGGATGTTTGTGCTCACACTAATGAGCTGCTGCTTTGCTGTGTCCTCAGTGGAGCGTTCCAGGCTGCTGCACACTCCATGTGCTGGTTACAGCTGCTCTGCGCTTGGACTTTCTGGTGTTCGCACGAGGAGGGAGAGAAAATTTCTTGTATTTTAAATAACAGCTGAAATCGTGGAGAATGAGACCCAAACATTGGGGAGGAGAGACTGTTGCCAAGCCACCCTAATCCCAGCCTTTTCCTTTTCTGTGTTTAGCATTCCTGCTAACGGAATTTGGACTACAGCTAATGCTGATTAACGTTTCTATGTTAGTTATTTCACATAATCTCTTCTCCAGCTGTGGCACAGCCTAGAAATGCACCATTTATCCTTGTTCAGTCTCCGCTTCCCAAGCTCTTCCCAGCCAAACCACTGGGAATGAAATGCTACTGTGTTTAGCTGCCCCTAATATGGATCAATTCCTAAATGCAGGAATGGTGTCCTTTCCCTCTAAACCTCCACCTGGATACCAAGGTTGTGATTGCAGGCCGATCCTGGGGTGGGAACAGGGCTGAGTGGAGGCAGAAGCACGGACACGACTGAGCTGGACATTTCTGTGATGGAGCACTGGTAACAGCCAGCCCAGAAATAATCCAGCTAATTTTACACCTGCACTCATTCTTCCCTGCGGGAATTCAGCACCAGAGACCAATGCCTAAAATTAGGGCAGGTTACAGACATGATCCTTAACATGTTAAAAGTAGAAACATGCCAATGGATGCTCTCATCCCACCGCTCCAGCCGCTTCCCACTCGGGTCACAGGAACATACCAGACACCGCTCTAGGCACTCCTGGCTTTGGTTTCAGGGCTCTGGTCGGGACAGCCCCCGGCTGCCACCCACGAGGGCAGGAGGTGCTGGGGTGGCACAGGAAGGTGCCCAGACTCTGCAGGTCAGCCACCGAAACTTCAGTCACCTGTGTCCCAGCCGGCTGTGCCGGGCAGACCTGCCGTGCTCCCGCCCCAGCTCCAGCCGGCCGGCACTCCCACAGCCTCCGGCACTGCCCCAGGCAAGGGGATGCAGGAGCTGAGCATGGCTGAGCAGAGGTGACAGAGTCCCCAAGCCAACCACTGACAGCTCTCTGTGACATAAACTCCCCACCCTACTGCACCTTCTCCTTCCAGCACCAGCCTGCTCCACCAACCCTCACCTCCGTCTGCTTCGGTTTTCCCTGCTCCTGGGAGCACTGATCCCATATCCTCAGAGAACTGGCTCAGGCACCAGTTTGGGATTATTCTGGCATAACTGTTTTTTCCCTGATTTGAAAAAATACCCAACATTTCGTGACAGCAGTTGTTAATCAAAATTAATTTTTATCTATCATTAATTCTCCAAGGGTGGAAAAAAAATACCACAGACATGAATGACTCCATCTGTTTGCAAGATATAATCAGAGCCCACTGTGATGTTGACTTTTTGGAGGGACCAGCGTTTTCTTCGCCCGGAACGGCGGGCAGGTGAGGCAGCAGCTGCCGCACAGGTTCAGCTGGGGCAGAGACACTTCAGAGCAAATCACGGGGAACAGCTTCTGCTGGGAAACTCCGAGAGACAAAGGATCACGAGGAGCTCCTCCCCGGCCCCTCCCAAGAGCTAATTGCTGAGCCTCTGGACCAAGAAGCACGCAAGGATGGCCCGGGCCAGTAATTATCCCTCCTCCTCCTCGGAGCATCACCTCCACCTGCGGCCGGGTTCAAGCGCAGGCTTGGAGGTGTCGGGGTCAGGGCTCCCCGCGCAGGTTTGGGTGTGGTGGCGATACCTGCTCTGGGCTGGGCTGGCAGCAGGACTGGGGTGTCGGGGCTGCCAGCGGCAGGAGGAGCTCGGCCAGCCCTGCATTCCTCGCTCCCGGCATCACTCATGTACTGAGCAACCCGGGGAGTGAACAGGGAAAATCAGCACAGCCCAGTCCCTGCCGTGCAGCTCTCCCGGTCTGTGCCGCTGTCCCTCGGCTGTCAGCGGGCACTGGAGCAGCAGTGCTGGGCAGCGAGAGCACCAGGAGCCTGCCCTGCTGCTGTGCAGGAGCCGCAGCTCCTGGGAAGGAAGGGCCAGCCCGTCCCCTGAGCTCGGAGCATCCTCTCAGTCCGGGGAGGGCGCAGCTGTTTGGGGCCAGCTCGGAGCCCCGGCATCCATCTCCCCCAGCCCTGCTACCGCCAGGGAACGATGCTGATCCCGTTTCCATGGAGAGCTCGATAGAGATCAGAAGAGATGGAGAGGGGTGGGAGCTCCATTAGTGCGATTCCGAGTACTGGGGCCCTGGATAACGAATCCCTCTTGTTTATACGGGAAGGGGACGCCGGGTTTCCACTCCCCACCCAATTCAGAAACAAAGGCAGCGACGGTGGCAGCGGGAGCGTCCGGCTGATAGCGCGCCCGCAGCTCCGCAGGGAGGTTGTCCCGAGCCAGCACACACCCGCATGGCCTCTGGAAAAGCCACTTCCCTCTTTCCTCGGGGTGTGCCCGCGGGCTGTCGCAGGGCGGGGAGCCAAGGCAGGTGCTCGGCTCTGTCTCCGGGAAGACTTCCCAGGTTCAGGTGTGCCCGTACCACACCACAGACCCACGGACCCACATCTACTGTGCCACAGTGGGGCCAACACCCCAGGGAAACAGCCGGAGACGAGCGAGTGGGAATAGGGACACGTTTCATCCCATCTTGGTGCTCCCGAGGAGCAGGAGTCTGGTCATGCTGCAGCCCGAGAGCCGTGAGCTCGACAGTGACAACGGCCAGCAGTAACAAATGCAGCAACATGCCACGTTTTGAGAAGGAAGAATTTTGGGGTAAAACATTCTTTTGTCACACACCTTTCTCCAAATTTAAAAAGCAAAGCCAAAACATCCCAAAACTTTCTAAAATGTTGGTGCCCCCTGCTCCCTGAGGCAATGCTTCCCTGCAGCCCCTGGGGCCACAACGGAGGGAGCGAGCAGAGAAAAGAGACAAAGTGAGACGAAAACCAACAAAGAACTAAAAATAGTGTGGCACCGAATTGTTCAAGTGCACCACAGTCTCTCACAACGTCTCTCCCACGTCATTGAATCCCAAGGAGCCCTGAGAATTCACGGGATTGCTCTCAAGGCTGCTCCTAAAGCACTGGCAGCAGGAACACTGCGGTACAGGGGGAAGCAGGGCCTCAGCATGGGCACCTCAGGAACCTCTGCTGCCCAGGACATCAGTGGGGGAAGGAGGGCTGGCCTGGCCACCCCATCCTGCCTGTGCCACCACGCTGTCACCCAGCTTTGATCTCCGGGAGATGGGAAGGAGGGAGTGTGCACAGGTTTGCGTTTGCCAGCTCCATTAGCCAGCCTAACGAGGTAATGACACCCCTGTCCAGCCCTGGCCTTTCCCCGATCACCGAGTTGCTCCTGAAAGGCTGTTTTAGAGAATAAACTAATTAGCCAGCAGCCTTCACTGCTGCGTTGAGCAACCCCTCAGTGCCAATTAGAGGTTAACAGCAGCGGCTGAGCCAGAGCTGCTCCCCCTGCTCCTGCCAAGGACAGGGACTGGATCCCGTGGGACTCCCACACTCCACCCACTCATGTTGCCAGTGGGTGCTGCCTGGCCAGGGCCTTCCAGCCCCTCCAGCAGCTGGTGAAGCCATGGAAATACCATGGGAATGGAAACCTAACGGTGCCACCCAGCAGCAGGGTCCTCGAGGGGACACACGGCTCCTGGCAGCCCCTGGTACCTCCTGCTCATGGCCCAGGGCAGCTGCAGAAAGCTGATTTACTCCCAGAGAAGCCGATTACAGCTCCCTGACACCCAGGAAGGCCACACAGGCAGCAGAACCCACGGTGGGGCTGGATTCTTTGGTGCCACCTTTCCTCTGGCAGCACCTTGGGGTGATGGTCCAGGGGAGCATCCTCTGCGGTGCCCCCCGCATCGCTCCACCATTCATCTCAATAATTCCAGTTAATAATTAACAGGAGTGGGTAGGGCAAGGCCTTGGCATAATCCCGGTGTGGCATTAGAGCGTGTGGAGAGCCCGGCGTGCACGTGCCTGTCGCAGGTAACAGTGACCCCCACGGAGCCTTAATGGGCTTTGGGACCTGTTAGCTCTTTATCCCCTGGAATAAGCTCCTTATCTCTTGCAGGGAGCTCCAGAAGCCCCAGCAGCTCCAACAGCCCCAGCTCCTTCCCTCAGCCGTGTCAGGGCCGAGCCCCCTCCCTCTGACCCAGCCCCACGGTCACACACGGTGCCACCGTGCGAGGTGTGCACCCCCCAGCACAGACCCCGCACAGGGCACAGCTCCCACACATCCCAGAGCACACGGACACGGCCCATGCAGGACACAGCCGGGAGGACACCAGGGATGTGGTTACGGGGGGGCACTCACCTGTGGGGATGCCATGGCTGAGCTCGGGCAGTGCCACAGGGATCGCTCTGCTCCGTCCCCTCCTCTCCCGGCCGTCCCGCAGAGCTACAGCTGCGGCAGAGGCAGCCGAGCTCAGGGCAGGGACCGGCCCCGGGGATGGAGGAATGTTGGGATTGCATCTGGCACAGACGCTGCTGCGCCGGGCAGGCTCGAAAGGGCAGCAGGAAAACAGGGCGAGGATGGACCCAGCCCTCCGCACCCCGTGGCACAGGAAACCACCCTCACACTGGAGCAAAGGAAGGAAGAAGGCGACACAGCGCGTGGGGCAGGGTGCACGGCCAAAACACCGGGAACAGCACAGCTGGGACACTGGGAACAGCAGGGCCAAAACACTGGGAATGGCACAGCTGGGACACCAGGAATAGCATGGCCAAAACATCGGGAATGGCATAGCCGGAACACTGGGAATGGCACAGCTGGGACACCAGGAATAGCATGGCCAAAACATCGGGAATGGCATAGCCGGAACACTGGGAATGGCACAGCTGGGACACCAGGAATAGCATGGCCAAAACATCGGGAATGGCATAGCCGGAACACTGGGAATGGCACAGCTGGGACACCAGGAATAGCATGGCCAAAACATCGGGAATGGCATAGCCGGAACACTGGGAATGGCACAGCTGGGACACCAGGAATAGCATGGCCAAAACATCGGGAATGGCATAGCCGGAACACTGGGAATGGCACAGCTGGGACACCAGGAATAGCATGGCCAAAACATCGGGAATGGCATAGCCGGAACACTGGGAATGGCACAGCTGGGACACCAGGAATAGCATGGCCAAAACATCGGGAATGGCATAGCCGGAACACTGGGAATGGCACAGCTGGGACACCAGGAATAGCATGGCCAAAACATCGGGAATGGCATAGCCGGAACACTGGGAATGGCACAGCTGGGACACCAGGAATAGCATGGCCAAAACATCGGGAATGGCATAGCCGGAACACTGGGAATGGCACAGCTGGGACACCAGGAATAGCATGGCCAAAACATCGGGAATGGCATAGCCGGAACACTGGGAATGGCACAGCTGGGACACCAGGAATAGCATGGCCAAAACATCGGGAATGGCATAGCCGGAACACTGGGAATGGCACAGCTGGGACACCAGGAATAGCATGGCCAAAACATCGGGAATGGCATAGCCGGAACACTGGGAATGGCACAGCTGGGACACCAGGAATAGCATGGCCAAAACATCGGGAATGGCATAGCCGGAACACTGGGAATGGCACAGCTGGGACACCAGGAATAGCATGGCCAAAACATCGGGAATGGCATAGCCGGAACACTGGGAATGGCACAGCTGGGACACCAGGAATAGCATGGCCAAAACATCGGGAATGGCATAGCCGGAACACTGGGAATGGCACAGCTGGGACCCCGGGAACAGCACAGCAGGAACAGCATGGCCAAAACACCGGGAATGGCACAGCTGGGACCCCGGGAACAGCACAGCAGGAACAGCATGGCCAAAACACCGGGAATGGCACAGCTGGGACCCCGGGAACAGCACAGCAGGAACAGCATGGCCAAAACACCGGGAATGGCACAGCTGGGACCCCGGGAACAGCACAGCAGGAACAGCATGGCCAAAACATCGGGAATGGCACAGCCAGAACACCAAGAATGGCATGGCCCTGCCTTCCCACCGGGGTCACCCCGGCAGGGACAGTTCATCATCACTGCTCCCCACGACCTCCCCATACCATCATCTTTCATGTGTAAAAGCACCTTTTCCAGGAGGGAACTCAGCCAGCTGAGCTCCCCCAGGCACCGTCACACCGTGCTGTGCCAGGGACTCCAATTCCAAAAGCCTCCCTTCCTGGGCACTGGGCTTGGCCCCCTGCAGTCCATCCTTGCAAAGATTTAACTTCCTGCTCTACAAACTCCTCAGCTTCTCCAGTGGGTACAGCCCTGTCTGAAGAACCACAACCATGAGCACACCCAGCCTCCGTGGGGTCTGAGGGTACCCACAGGCTCTGAGCTCACCCTGCAGCTCTCCAGGGCTCTACAAACTAAACACAGATATGTTGGCATAGCTCCCATCCCTCTATCCCAGATCTAGCTCAAAAAACTGGGCTGAGTCCCTACCAGTGATCCAACCTCAGAGCTGCGAGGCCCCTGTGCCTTAGAAAAGAACATGCACATCCCACAGCACTGGGAGCAGGAGCTTTTACTTGTGGGGGTACAAGGCACATGTTCTAACCCTTCACCTCGTGAGACCCAGCCTGAGCTCCAGCAGGGCCCTAACTCCGGGCTTGGCATGGAATCCACGATCTGAGAGATCTTTTCCAACTTAAACAGTTCTGTGAAATTGCTGCCTGGAAGCCGATGATTCCTCAGGCCAGCCCGGAAGGGTTCACCCTTCCCAGGAGGAGCTGGAAGGAGCAGAGGCTCCCAGCTCAGAGGGGGAACACAGCACCAGGTGTCCTCTCCCTGGGAACCTTGGTTTTTCAGCAGGAGCCCAGGGACCTTCCCACATAAAACAGAATGACCAGAAGATCCGAACAGGCCTTGGTACAAACACTTTTCTGTGAACACGAGCCCTGACAGCAAAAGGCCGTTTTCACTCTTGGGGCAGTTGGCAAAGGATAAATCCATTGTTCAGACTGGAACATGATCCTGGCTCCGGGTAATGGCCAGGATAAATAATGAGCAGTAGCTAATTAACAACGCTGAGGCGAGCAGACAGTGATTGGAACAGCACCAGGAGCCAGAGGAGCACCCACCTTCCCACACGGCTCCAGCCTGGCCCAGAGCTGGGCAGGGAACCCACAGTGCCCCTTCCCTAGTCCCTGCCTGCCCTGAACAGAATTCCGAGTAGGAACCCGCCTTGGAAGTGCCACAGCTGCTCCCAGCCCTGCCTCAGTTTCCATGGCAACTTCCCCTCACCCCATTGCTCAATATTGTTCTTTTTCCATGGAACAGCAGATCCTGCTGCTCTTTCAAACAGCTCCTTATCCAACCAGACCATCCCAGCCCCAGCACCACCAGGGGTTGTGCTCAGGACAGGACACAACCCTGCTGGATTCCTGGTCAGGGAATGTGCTCACACCTTCCCTCAGCCCCGAGCAGCCCAGCCCATCCTCACCCCCAGCAGGTGCTGGGAGGGCACAGCCCATGCTGGGGACATGTGCAGGACCCTCCTGCCCCTCAGCCCCTGCAGGAAAGGCTCAGTCCCACCCCAGCTGCACCAGACCAGCCCTGGGGCAGGATGGAAACCAGATCCCTGGACATTGTGGCTTCCTGCAGTAACATCTCTGATTAAAACCTGGTATTTTGCCTGGAAAGAGCAGATAGTCAGAGCCCAGCCAAGCCCTGCAATGCCTTTAAGAGATCCAAAGCCCTCATTCCCTTGGATCAGCCTGGCCAGGACACTCACATGGCAGTGACTGATTCAAACACAAACATCAGAAACCACATTTGAAATTAAAAAAGTTTATTTGCAGATCTGTAAAACAGCTCTGCGAAAGACCAACATTTCCAAACACTACGAGATGAGAATGCATTTTCCTATTGTTAGAATATAAAAAAAGTCACAGTCCTTCAACTACCCCAAGAAAAGCAGACATTTATGAACCAAACATTGAACTTCCAACACCAAAAAGTCACTGGGGTGAGTGAGACAGTCAATAGCACCAACACAGGTGACACAGCCCTCGTGGGTCTGTCATTACTATGGAATAAAGCGGGTTAGTGAGGCCAAGCCTCCGGGGAGAGCAGCCCTACGAGCACTGAGTTCAGACAATGACACACCAGAACACATTCCTTTACATCCCAGCGATGCAAACACCAAGCCAGAAACACCACAGAGCTCCCGGGAGCTCTGAGCTTCCACTTCAGGACAAGAAATTCCATTGGAGAACAAGAAATCTTCCGAACTTACGTGGCAGTTCCATTTCACACACACAACTTTATTCACTTTATGTTTACAGGAGCTGTGCAGGAGCTGTGTGATGGGGAGGTGAAGGACAGAAGTGGACAGTGGTGCAGGATCCAACCCTTGCTCCATGGAGAAGTGGGATTACACCGCTTTCCGGTGGTACTCCGGAGGGGCCACCTCATAGTCACTGGCACTGAACAACGCAGAGGAATTCTTTGCTAAATACCTACAAAAATAAAAACGTTACATTACTTCTTGCCCAAATTCTGTTGTTCAGTGGATCTGTGAATCAGGAGGTGTTTGCCCAGACACACAACACGGTTTGAGAAGCACCAGTCCCACACGTAGCTGCTCACATCAGCTCTGCCAAGCACTTACAGATCTAACAGCTCAGCCAAAAAAACTGTTCCAAACAAGCTGCCAAGCACCTCTGGCTCCAGGTGAGCTCAGGAAGCTGAGGATTAACAGGATGAAGCTGTTGATATTTGAGGTTCAGGCAGCTGCTGTACCAGGAATCGATTTGCTACTGCTCTACTCAAAGGAGCAGGGACAGGGAACAGGACACTAGGAAGCTCTGTGCACAAACAGGGACCCTCAAGGTGAAGGATGGCAAAACAAGGAATGGCCAAAGGTAAGGGTTATGTGCCATTAATTCTCATGGAATGGGTTCAGGATTTCTGGTCACTGGGTTCACATTTCTATTTCACAGCCAGAGCTCTTCAGCACCTGCATTTACCTCACACTGCCCCAAAAGACCAGGGCTATCCCAGGGCTATTCCCCTGGCTACCAGGCTGATTCCTGTCAAGCTCTGCTGCAGAGACATCCTCAATTTACTGAGGGTTTTCTTTCAGTTTCCAATTGCTCCTAATCATAGAATCATGGAATGGTTTGGGTTGGAAAGGCCCTTAAAGCTCACCTCATTTCACATTGAAGTGTTTTATTATTATCAGGATGTTTTCCTCTTAAACATCCCATGGCTACGGGGTACCATAGCACACTAAAGCCTCAGTGACAGTCTGTCCCAGAAATAACATTCCTAAAGTTCATCAGTTTTTAAACATTTGCTCAATTGTTGTTGAGTAACTGTTGTGTAATTTATTAGCTTGCTGGAATTATCATCTGCTTTTTTTAGCAGCTATAAATACATGTTGAAGCATTTATTTTGCAACAAGGAGCAGATGGGACAGGGTAGAAGTGCAGATTAACAGAACCAGAGAAGTGGAGTCTGAGAGGCTCCATGGCAGCCGTGGGGAAGATCCCACACACAGGCCCCAGTTCTACACCAATTCACTGAAAAGGGGCAGCCTCACAGCAGCCTGAGCTCCCTGACCTTTCTCCTTCTTGCTGGAAGACCTCCCAAGTACTCACTTTAAGAAGTCATGCAAGTAGTTTAAGAGCAAAGCCAGACTCTTCTCATCCAGGGGCGTGTAGGCCAGCATGGCTCCGATCCGCACTGCTCCAAAGGAAGGACACTTGTCACAAACACTGCTTCAAGTTGTTGTTTAAGTCCACAAATTTACAGTAGCACAGAAAAGCAGCCCAGGAATCTATTCCAATTTATACAAGCTCATCTAAACCAACCAGACTTAAAAATCCATTTCCATCCCAAACCCCCCAATAGCTCTGAGCCTTTTGGATACATGGACAAGGAGAGAATGAACCCACACTTCAGAGCTGCCTGTCACCGACTCGAGAGAGGGAAAGAAGGACTTGAATCCTTCCCACTGCTGTTCCTCACCCCCCCAGCTGGCACTCACCAAAGAGCCTCAGGAGGTGTGGGGCACCGTAGACCTGGGACATGGGAGCATCCGGGTGATCCGCCAGGATCTCGGCGTACTGGGGCCTCTCGAACTTGTACAGCAGCTGAGTGCCCAGCATGACATTGAAATACTCCTTAATGCCAGCCACCACCTCGTTGACAGCGTATTCCCTGGGGACAGAGAGCTCTGCAAGGCCTGCTCCAAGGGCCAAACCAAGGACTGCTCCAGGGTGAGGCTTGGCTTGGGGAGACCACCAAAATCGGGAGGGTCTTTCACAGGCATTCAGATCTTGCAAGGAAATTTGTCTGGAGACCTTGAAATCTACAGCCACAGGGAGGGATGCAATTCTAGACCTCCCTGGAAAATGGGCTGTTCTGAACTGAGCCGGGATTTAGGCAAACCAAGAGCAGTAGTTTTCAGTCATCTTCACCAAGAGATGCACTCTGGGAATGGCCCTTCCAAACCCACAAGGCAGCACTGGGGACATTCAGCAGCTCTTCTCTTCTCACCCTAAGCTCATCCCAGCTCACACCAGGTTCAAAGGACAATACTGAATTAATTGCACTGAACAGAGGGACAACCCCCCCATATTTCAGGTACCTGCTCCCTTCCTCTCAGGCCTCTCTCCTGCCAGATTCCTGCAGGCCTCCAACCTCACCCTGCCTGTACAGGAACTGGCAGTGACACTGAGGAGCACAACCCTCACCCCACCCTGCCAACAAATTTAGAACAGGCATCAGGACAATTACATCAGAGGAGGTTAAAACACCCTGACAAGTCAATAATCTGCTTCCTCTTGAATGGAAGAAAATTACTTCCCCTTTCTGTTCTCCCTTTCAAACAGGAAAGTCTCCTGCAGAGTAAACACACCTTGTTTTGCTCAGGGCTGATTGCTGGGGTAATTACAAACAATAATTAGCTTTGCCCATCTGAGTATTTACAAGTCCTCACGCACCTCCCTGGCCCCCAGCCCTGGGCCTGTGAGGGAGCCCAGGGGCACTGAGCTCTCCCCACACAGCTTTTCTGGGAAGTTTCTGTCAGCTTCCTTCAGAAAAAGGCTTAGGGCAAGTGGGGAAGCAGAAATCATATCCAGAAAGCAGAACTGCAGTCTGGAATTACTCCCTCAGGATTTCTGAACACCTCCATCACCTTGGGCTTGGAACAGGGCACTGGACATGGGGCTGGCCTGGGTTTCACAACCTTACTCCATTTTCCATGGAATCCAAGTCCAACAACAACAGCCAAGAAGTGTTTAAGGCTGGCAGTGACCACTACTCACTTGTTATCGGTATTGCCTCGGGATTTTTTGTAGTTTGCGTAATCCTCCAAAATGGAGTCCACATTCTTCTTGGCAGGGAGGTAGAAGAGCTACAAAAGCAAAACAGAACAAATACAAGTTTGTCTCATTCTTGCAGACATTTATACCTGGAAGCTGAACTGAAGCCCTTTCTCACCAGGACACTTGTAGGATGAAATCAGCAGGTTAAGCTGGTACAGGTTATGAAAGGAACTCTGCCAACAGTTTTAATGGGGCATTAAAAAACCCCAACCAACGTGGGCAGCAGAGAGTGGAAGGTGTCCCTGCCCATGGCAGGGCCTGGAACTGGATGAGATTTAAGATCCCTTCCCACCCAAACCATTCCAGGATTCTCTTACTATATCCATGTGTCCACTTGCCACTTGTGCTGCTCAACA
This sequence comes from Daphoenositta chrysoptera, assembly GCA_013397915.1. NCBI lineage: Eukaryota > Metazoa > Chordata > Aves > Passeriformes > Daphoenositta > Daphoenositta chrysoptera. Next base: position 105,601 of record VZRO01003123.1, read on the forward strand.
GCAACCTGCTGATGAACTGCTAAATGAGATGGTTCCAGTAGAGCCAGGCCCGGAGTGACAGCTCCACAGCAACACACACAGGTGTCCCCCAGAGCTGGGCAGCATTTTCACAGGTACCTGTTTCTGCCTGGTGATCAAGTCCCAGTCATCCACCAGCCACGGCTTCAGCTCTTCGGGGATCTTCACCTTCACTTCAACTCTGTTCATAAACGTTTCTTCCTGAGAAAAGCCAAGCCAGACTAATTACTCTCAGGTACTAATTGGGAGCACAGCACCCTTCTGTTTTCCACCCAAAATTCCTGGGAGGGAATGGAAAATACTCACACTTTCAACTGTTGGATCCACCCGAGCCCTCTTCTTCCTGGGAGGCTGGGGAGTCTCACTGGTGCTGCTCCCCTCCCCAATGCCTGGAGCTGTGCACAGCACAGACAGCAGCAGGAAAAAACAGCAGGGAAGATTTAGGAGAAGGATTTCAAAGTAAGGCTCAGATTTTTCTCAGATCACCTTTGCACCTGTTGGGTTTTTCTGTTGTTTCAAATATTACTTGAGTTCTGGGAGTGCCCCATTTGTGCCAGTTTAAATGGCTGCACTGACACTTATCTGAGGGAAGTTTCTGCACTAGAACCAAACCAGTCTGTCATATTTTTGGGGGAGAATTTTTGGACCCAGCAGCTCAGCTTTGCATCTGTGTCACATCTCTATCTCAGTAAGAAAACCTAAGCTTGACTTAGGAAATTATTTCAAGAGATCAAGTTTGCTTTTCAATTGCAAGAGCTCAAAATCCTGACAGACTGAAACAAGCAGATTTTTGTAGCAACCAGAAAAACGTGAACCTTCCACCTCCTGAGCAGGGAGAGCCCCAGGAGCCCAGGAGGGACAGCACAAGGTGGCAGTGAATTATTGGGGCAGACTGAAGGCCTTATTTCAGCTTCACTAGAGAGACCCACTCAGATGCAAAATAAGACACACTTACTTTTCTGCTTGTTCTTTTTTGTTTTCCTGCAAGAAGAACACAAATTATTGCACATATCAAGAGAATGGCACTTAAGGAAGCCACAGCAGAAAGCCAGAAAACGTTTCAAGCATTCAGCACAGGGAGCAGATCCTCAGGGGCCTGGGCAGTGTTTAGCTAAGGACACACAGAAGAAATACAAGCTATGACTTGGCTTCAGAGCTGTGGTACCAGAAGATTCTTCCTGGAACAGGTTAGAATTCACCATTTTTGGGATGTTTTGTCCTTCCCAAATGCTCTTGCAGAACTACATGAGATTTGTAGCTGTTTTATTTCAGACAGAATATGGCACAAGGAAACAGAAGTGCTGGGAATTCCCAGAAAAATCTCACTCAACTGAATGAACTTCCAGTAAAAGATTTTTAAAAACCTCCAGTTTTACCACTGCAGCAGCAGAGGGAAGATTCAGGAGCACTCTGTCTATTTACTACCCATTTTCAGGAAGTTTTACCTGGAGTACCACTACTCATTTTCAGTTTTCTCCCTGCCAACAGCAGCCTGCATCAACTGCTCAAAAACTGGGCATTGGGTGGATAAAACTCTACCAGCCCAACACTGATTCCTCAGAAATTCAGCACTCTCTCAAGTGATTCTTGTTTCAGGCTCTGAACTGGATTTATCAGGGACAGGAAATAGCAGAGTTCTGAGGAAGGGCTGGAGATAGGAAGAGTAAAGGGTTTGTTTAAAGTCAGAGAAGCTGAAATGAGGCTGAAACTGTGGGCAGGATAAAGCTCATCCCTCAGAGGGAGCAATTCCCAGGTTAAGTCACTAATAATGGACTGGTGCATTGAAGAGAAAGGCTTTTCTTCCAAACCCAAAGCCAACAGGGAGGAAGTAGTCCTTCCCAGGATTAATTCACAAGATAAAAATAATGTTAACAATTAGAACAGAAGCAGAGTTTAAAAAAACCTGCATTTAGATAATTTAAAACCAGATGCTATTCCCTCATTAGTTATCCAGGGCCATATCTTCCCTCCAGAACACTTAGTTACCCCTCCTATTTTTCAAGCACCCATTAACTCTGACCATTTCCTGATTTTGAGGCCCATGAAATGTAGAATAAACTCGTGGAAATTGGAATTCAGCAGAGCTACATTTAACAGTCAGAAGGTGTTGCATAGGCAGCCATAAAACCTGCTTTAACTACACATTTTTTCTGTTACAGCTTCCAGTTATCAGAAGATGAGTAATTATTTTAAACCCAAACCTGCATTTCATGCATATTTCTATTTGATCACAGATTGCTTCAAAGCTTTTGGAGCCAGTTGCTGCAGTTTGCAGAACAGTTGCTCTGAACAGACTCAAATTAAAATACAATACAAGGAGCAGGTTCCAAGCTCTCCTTTCCAACACCAGCATTGCTACCACGGCTCCAGAAAACTCTTTGTTACTGCTTTCCGTGACCTCCAGGAAGCAGGCAGACCCCTGGAACCTTCTAGAAGGATCCAGTGCCGAAAGTCTGGAGTCAGTAGGACACATGGAATGTCCTCCCACTGTACCCAGCCCAACCAAAAAGGTGCAGGGCAGAGGAACTGGAAAGGGGCTTTAAATAACCCCAAACAAGGCCCTGCTGCCAAACGGCCTCGGGGCTGCCGAGGGCTCCCAGGGTCTGTCAGGAAACCAGGAGAGAGGGAGGGTGGGCTGAGCCCTGGTGTGCCAGCCCACCCCTCACTCACCGTGTGGAGATGGCCGGGGTCTCCAGGCAGCAAACGGTGTGGGCTCCATCCCGCCGGAAAAACCTGGGGACAGCAGGGCAGGTCAGAGACAGGGTCAGAGCCCGTGGGCAGCCTTCACACGAGCCCAGGAGCCAAACACCTGCATTTCTGGCAGCAGATCATTACTGAGCATTCCTGGAGGATAAGCTGTGCTTGTATGAGTGCCATTATTGCTTGGTTATCTGAATAATAAATTTTAGAATATAAATTACCTTTCCCTCAGATCCTCCAGGAGCGCTACAAAAGGTAAATTCTGAGGCCCACAGAGGTTGACAGTGTTACCCTTTTAGAACAGTTGTGCGAACAGTTTCTCCCCCTCCCCACCACCAATACTTTATTTATCTGCAATGAGCTCAAATGTACAAGGGAACAATCCAGAAGTTTGATTTTGGAAGTGTATTTTGGGATTTTCCAGAAGCCCTCTTGCCTTTAGCTGTGAGCAGATACAAGAGGAGCACAACCCAGGGCAAGTCAGAGCATTTCCTCTCCCTCAGCCTCCAGGAAGGGAAGAAACTGCTGAAAACAGTGCAGGTGTAGTTCAGAGGGATGTGCTGGATGTGGCACTGCCCAGAGATGAGGAGCAAGATCAGTGAAAGAAGCACATGGGACCTGCTCTGACTCACATCCCCCAAGCCAGGCTGCTGCTTTCCCTCTTCCTTTTCCAACTCAAGGAATTAGTTTTTCCAGTAACATGAAACAGAAGTTTCACAGAATTACCTTACACCTGCCCTGCTGGAGACACCATACAAGCTCAGGGCAGCGATGGCAGCAGAAAACCAAGGCCCTCCCATCCCAAAACTGGCTTCAGCCAGGAGCGAGGTCAGGCCTGGTAAGGTGCTTTAAGTTCACCCTCACACAGGGGCTCAAACCAGAGGCATCTCTGCCACTGGGCCTCCCTTGGACACAGCCCTGGGCGTGGTGAGAGGATGAAGCCAGCTCTGCCTTCAGGCCCAGGTGACCATTCAGAGCTCACCCGGGCAGAGAGGGGAACCCCCCTGCTCTCAGCCCTGGTGACTCAAAGTGGCAGCAGTGGCACCTCCCCTGCAGTCCCTCCTGCCCTGCTCACACACCTTCACAGCTGAGTCAAACCCACACCCACCTCCCCTCCCACCACGCTCACAGGAGACTCAGGTGCAACAGCCCCTTCAGCAGCCACATCAGTAATGGACATCATTTAGACCTGTTTTAATTAGATTTTAATGACACACGTTATCAGCTGCCTACACAGATTTGGGCTGGGTTTTGTCTGACCCCGCATGAGGACAGGCAGTGACTGGTCCCTGTGGGAGGTTGGTCCCTGGGCTGGCAGAACTCACCTGACCTGGAGCACCTGAGCACAGGGGAGCATCCAGATCCACTGGGATCCAGCAGAGCCACTGGGATCCCCTTTCCCCAGACCAGGAGCCAGCTACAGCCTTCAGGCTTTGGCTAATCCCAAAGTGAAACTGCTCCAGGATCCAGAGCAAACCCCAGCTCCCTGTCCCCACTTGAGCTGCTCTCCTCAAAGCAATGATTCACATTTCAGAACAAACCTGCCCCTGAATGAGACATGAAACCCGAGGCTGCTGCCAAATCCACTTCTGAAGAACTGATGGCATTTCAGCAGCTTCCTTGTGAAGGCCAGAATCACAAATGAAGTTAGGAATTCAAAACATCCCATTAGTAAGGGCCATGTTCATCATTAGGTGAACCTCTGGCCAAACAGAAGATGACAAATGAGCAGAGCTGGACTGACTGTCTGAAAATCTACCATAAAATCTGTCATCTGCCCTGAAACACCAAAGGATGGAGTGAAGGAAATCTGACAGTCACAGCTCAAATTAAGTTTTTCTAGTAGATGCCTGAGCTTGCTTCTGGTCTCTTAGGATGCAAACTCATTTTTAATTGTGTTTATTGGTTTAGTTTTGTCAAAACCAGCCAAATAAAGACTCTTTAAATGCAGTTTTGACAACTGTACCATGAGAAGGCAAGGCATTTTAAGGATTTTATTCCAAAGTGCTTGGAAGAACCGGGAAATTCTATAGAGAAACTGATTTTACTGAGATACACAAGAATGAGGAACCACCACTTTCTGAGTGTCAAGTCACCAACTTAAATGGAATAAAGTGAGAAAAATGCAGAGTGTGTCTACTCAGCACCTCAATTCAACATTAACTCTGCACCATCTAAAAGGCATTTTTAATAAAATACTTTATCAAAGGTCTTTTTGATACCATTAAACTGCTTTTGCACAGGCTGTGCCACAAGAAATGGAGCTGAGCTGCAGAGCCATTAATTGTAAAAGTGACAAGCAAAAGTTTGGGAGGTATTTTGGGCAGGGTTTGAGGGTGGGTCGTCTTGTTTGGGTTTTTTATTTTGAAATAAAAAGAATCTTACACTTCAACATTCTTCTGCTGCAGACCAGAAGTCTTCTTGCCCGGAGCAGCTCCTCTCATCTTCCCCTCTGCATATTGTTCCCTTTAAACAGAGCATATTCAGAAATAAGATTTTGGTGGAAAAAGAAGCTTCTCTGATTTTGGTTTGAAACTCATTAATTTCCCCTGATAACTAGATAACCTGATTGAAGTTCTGTTGAACAAATATTCCCTGACAAGCACTACTTCCACACTACTCACTGGTTGGCCTTCTGGAGTTCTTTTTGTTTCTGCAGGTTGGTGTCCACGTATTTGAGCACTCTGCTTTCTGGAACCCATTCATCCCAGCTGGAAAAAATGGAGAATAAATCATCACTCAAAACCATCCCATGATCGCCTTCTACACACAACAGTCAATTAAAAGCTTCACAGAATTTGGGACTAAACTCTGCTTTGTGTCAAATCATGGACTGGCACAAGTCAAGGTCAAAGTTACCAAACATTCCCCACTGACTGGGACTGGAATGATTTTTCTAGGGAAGTGTAAGCCTCTGTCATTTCCAGTTTCCCAAACTTGAAGGATGGGCAATTTAGGAGGGAGAATACTGTCTTTAATTCAAAAGAGGCACCACAGGAAAAAAATACTCTATGCTTACAAAATTATGGGATATCTGTAGCCATAATATATTACTGAGAAAGTTTCCTTTATCTATTTCAACATTTTATAGGTTAACAAATTCAGCAATAGGATCTTACTGTAAGGAGAAGAGCTCTGATTTCTGTCTGTGAAGGAAACCAAGATGGCATGAATATTTGAAGAATCTGAAGTGAACGATTTAAGAGAACAGGTGTTGGGGAAATTGCCATTACCAGCAGGAATTCCACTTCAACAAAGAGTGGATCAGCTGAGCAATCTGACAACTTATCTTACATAAAACACATTAAAAGTGGCCAAGGTATTCTAAAATACATCAGGTAAAGCTCTTTAGAAAGAGTTCTGTCCCATTTTTCAGTGGCTGCCAGTCTTGGAGCATCACGTGGCCAAACCAATATTGCTACAGGAGCACCAGGACTTCAGAGGGTGGACAACAGGCAAGGGCAGCATCTAAAAACTGCAGAGAAACATCTCCAGCTGTACCCAAAGATTGTGGGGTTTGGGCAGTGCTTTGCTCAGCTGTTTAAGCCACTTATCCCACTCCTGCCTGTCCAGCTGCAAGAGACCTTCCAGAAGAGCTGTGTAACCAGGTGACACATTTATGCCCCATGGTGACAAAGCTTTTTGGTATCCTGAATGTTGATATTGGCAAAATAATTCCAAGTCAGGCCATTACAGCTGCAGAAGGCCAAATGAAGGCTGTGCTGCCCTGGCTCTTGCAGCAACGCCACTTTTAATGTCCTTAATTGGAAGCTTGAAGGCAAAAAATAAAACTCAAACAGCACAAGCAAGAAAAGCGGGATCAGGACACCACTTCTGGCCCCCTTGATGGCATAAACAAGGGAAGGAAGGGCCAAATTTATGCTGCCTCATTAAGAGAAGCCACCACACAAACTGATTATGCTCCTGTAAGTGTTGTGTTTACACTGAAACATCCCCGTCCCTCTGGCAGGAGGGGGAGCGGATACAATTAAAAGTCACATCTAAAACACGAGGTTCAGCTTTTAGTCACAGCACAGAGATCAAGGCTGTTGTGACTAAGAGTCCTCAGCACTGAAATGAAACCAAACCAAACAGGAAACTGCTCTCTGAGACTTCTGGGTCTGAAGAGCTGAGGTTTTTTATCACTTAAAAAAAACCTCCACTTTGCCTGAATTCAAACAGAGTGGTAGAAAACAACTCAAAAAAAGGGAAAAAAATACATCAATATAACAACCTCATGGAAGTTTTCACCTTTAATGGGCTCAGTATTTCTCTCACAGAGGCGCCTGGAATCCTCAGCCATCTCTCACCTGGAATCCTGCCAGTCTTGCAGGAGGGAAAAGTATCTGCAGGTTTACTTTAATATGAGAGGCTGGAACTGAAACACAGCCTACACCTGCTGCTAACCCAGCCAGCCTGAACACAGCCCTCAGCAAGCTGTGCTCCAAAATGCCCTGCCAAACCTGGGGTAAAAGGCAAGGGCAGGGTATCTGAGTGGTTTTGTCCCACCTCAGCAGGAGCTGCCTTTCCTACCAAGGCATAACAAGGAAGTTTTCATGGCAGATGTTTCTGCCAGGGAGGAATTCCAGTGTTTCCCACCCTGAACAACCAGAACGTTCCAGAGCATTCCCATCAGCCTCCTGACAGCTCTGCAGGAAATGGCCAGTTTGGCAATGTTCTCTTTGTGTTACATAAATCATCACCTTAGGTATAAAATCATTCTGGTCAACCCCACAGAATCTGCCAACAGCAGGGACGTGGAAGTGCTGCTGCACCCAGCTCACACTCAAACAAAGCATCTCCCTGCAAAGGAAAGAGAAATCCTGCTTTCATTTCATGCAGTACTTACTTTTTATTCCAACCACTGTAATGGATAAAGTATTTCACTTGCTTGTCCTTTATGGCAACCTTTACACACTGGAACAGAGAAGAAAGGTCAGTCAGTCCCAGAGAAAACAAGGAGGTCTCAGGGAGCTTTAGCTTGCAGTTTTCCCTGCCCCTGAACTTCTTGGCTGTACAAATTAAATCCACCACCTCAACACTTCCTCCAGGGAGTTCAAGTCCTGTTCTGGAGGTGCTGAGACTGAGCTGCCACTGCCCCCCGCGAGCAGTGACAGAATGAGGCTGCTGTAAAACCTGCAGGGTGCCCCTCTGGGGCTCCAGATTTTAGCCTGTTTAAAAGGAGTGTTTCTTCCACTGAAGTAGAAGCTACTCACAGAAGTTATAATTGATATTTTCTTGGCATGCAGAGCCACCTCTAAGTGTTGGAGAGGGCAGAACCTTTGGCTATACAACATTTTCTCAAGACCACACTGTGCTGTACCCTCTTCAACTAAAAAATATTGCCAGAGAGGAACCTATTTCAGGGAACACCTGCAAAATGCCACATATGGAATTTAAACCCAGGCTCATGTGGACTTGAACCCAGGACTAAGGTTCTCCTGCTCCTGGCTGGATCCTCTGCTGCACCAGTGGCTTGTTCTGACAGCCTGAATTAAACCCAGCCACACACAGCCTGTGCTTGTCTCTGCTTGTTTTGGAGAATAAAGGGGCTGAGCATGAAGCAAAAGATGACTCAAATACAGTTCTGTGGCAAAATATTTTCCTTGCTGGAGGTTAGAAGGGCCTGAAGTGAATCTCCTTTAACTCTGCATTGCAGAGATGCACAATCAGCTCCTGTTTGCCACCAGCCCTCACACTGCTCCAACACAAAGAGCTGCTCTGACTACCTTGCTGTGGGACACCAAGGATGTGGTCAGGAACAAAAACTGCTGGATTGAGAACCACAGGAGAAAAATAGATCAAAGGAGCAGGAAGAAAGCCAAGGTTATTGTTCGTTACTACTGACAAAGCAGCTTTTAAAATTAAACCCTTAAAAATAAACAAATAAAACCTTTTAAAATTAAACTTGAAGTTCATTCTGCCAGTGCAGGAACTCAGAAGGACCCACTCAATGCAAACAGCCAGCCAAAAGCTACTTGTGAGCTGGGAAATCCCTTCCAGCACCCAGCTGGCACAGCCTGATCCTGCAACACTGATTCCACTCTGGAAAAAGGAGGGACACAGCACGGGCAAGCACAGCTGCTGTCCAGCTCTGGGCTGTTGGAGTGACACAGGTTATTTCCTCAGAAGCCTCAATCACCCTCCTCTCTGCAGGCACTGGCACAACAACCCCGAGCACACATTCCCAACAACCTCATCCTCCTGTTCCAGAGATGGCAGAGAGCAGAGCAGGAACACCAAAGTGGGAATGGTTTAGAGCAGCCCAAACCTTCTCAGTGCTCTGGGTGTTATTTAAGCCTTACAACAACTTTCTCCCAAAGAGAGAAGTCAAGTGGTTCTCTTCTCCTGCCTCCCTGTGTTAACATTTACTGACACAAAACCTGAAGGATGAAAATCCCTGCCTGAGGTGCCCCAGGAATTTCTGCAAGCCTTCTGACCCACACAGCTACAAGAGCCCTTTCTTTCCCTTTCACTGGGAGTGGAAGCACTCAAACCCAGAGCTGTGCCTGCAGTAACACTGAGGCAGCAGGGGCACAAATCTGCAGTAGAGGTCCTTGTGGTCTAAAAGCCAGAACTGGGAAGCAGAACTGGGAATGCCACTTCCTTTGTCACTGCAATGCAGCTTCTCCTGGGCACTGGTGGTGTTGAAGACCACGGGCTGCACTCAGCCACCTCCCCCTGAGAAAGCTCCAGGTGCAGGTGCCTGAGCAGCTCAGGCACCAAATCCTGCAGGCACAGAGTGTTCTGGGATATTCCAACAGCCTCTGGGAGCTTATCAGAATAGCTGCACAGTGCCACTGGGCTTCCTGAAATTGTTCTGGAATAGGGCTCCAGGGTTTAAAACTGATTTCAGACAGGTTTTTGTTAAATTTAGTTCCAGTCCTTGATCCCGTCTAGAGGCACAGCAGGCAAACTAAAACACTCCCTTGTTTTCCTGGGGAACAGTGAGAGCCACCTGCAGCCACACACACCTACCTTGGCTTCATAAAGGAGAGGTCCATGGAAACAAAGCACTCGCTCACCTGCAAGGGAAGCGCAGAGAGACAGCTCAGAGCTCCAGAGGGCCATTCCATAACTTGTGTCATCAGGAGCCACACGGAGCCAGTCCAGGGGCAGCCTGGGAAGCAGCTCAAAGGCAGGCATTGCCTGGAGAAACAAATTCACCCTCCCGGCAAAGGGGATCAGAGCTGTGATTGTTCAGACCCCGGAGCAGAGGTCCCCGAGGATCTCTGTGCAGGAGCAGCTGCACACACAAACAGCAGTGCTGGTGACTTTGGCAGCACCTGGCACCAAACCCCACATTCCTGCCCCTCCCTGAGCTGACAGCCATTCCCAGATCCCACGGCAAGGCTGGCTGAGAACTCCTGCCCAGCCTCAGCTGCAGCTGCAGCCCCCAAACCAATGTGGGCTCACCCACGAGCAGGTAAAGCTGCCCCTCTCAGGGGTTATTGATCCAGGGCACTCTCCTAAGATCCCACCCCTGCACCTTAAGCTTCTGACACGTGAAAGCCACTGTCATCCGTGTCCTTCTCCTGCAGGAAGAGCAGCGCCTGGCATTCCCAGTTCAGGGAAGTCAGGAAGAGAGACCCCCCTGCTGCTTCCCCACCCGACCTGCGGGCTGGGGCAGTGCTGGGGCTGCGCAGCAGCAGCAGAATCTCCTCGCTTTGGGGCGTTTAAGCAGGATGAGATTGTCCTTCAGCCTGGTTTTATCTCCTCAATGGCCAATCTCATCGTGTGGTTACACTGTGGGAATTGCAGTGTACTTAGCACAGGATATCTGAGCCCACACGTTTCCTTCTGGAAGCTGCAGTGCCTCACGTTTTTGGGGAGATGAGCTGCAGGACTGTAAAATGCTTCTGTGTATCAAGACAGAAAAAGGCTTAGAAGGGTTCTCCCAGAAGTGTCTATTCTGATACATCACACAGTCGGTACTTTTATTTTAAAATGTCCCTACAGACAGGGCTGACAATCAGAGGTGACATTATCACCCTCATTGTCACAGCGCTCACTAGTGCTGGTGGAAGACACATCTCTGCTTCAAAGCTGTGTTTTCTAGGAGAGATGCCCACAGTTACTGAGGAACATTTATTTTTTAAAAACACAAGGACGATTTGCAGAAAGGGTTCTTTGTCTCCACGATAACCTGGCGGGCTTCTACTCCCTCACAAAAGGCCTGTCCCCTGGCTCCACACACTGTTCCTTATCCCAAATCTCATCCCATTCCTCCCCCTGCCATGGCAGGGACACCTTCCACTGTCCCAGGTAGCTCCAAGCCCTGTCCAACCTGGCCTTAGACGTTCCGGGCATGGGGCATCCATCTTACACCATACTGCTATTTTTATTTATCTTACTTGTACTACTCTCAACTACAACCATTACCTAAAAAGCAAAATATACGCAGAATAAGCCTCCCAAAAAGCCCAATTCATCTTCATTCACCTAAACCCCGGTGCTTTGTTGCAGATGTGGATTCCAGCACAGCTGGAATCCAACGCTGCCTCCATGAATCCTCCTGCACTGGACTCCCTTCCAGAGAACAATAAATAATAACCATCTTTCAAACGCATTAAAACAAAAATCCCGACAGACTTGAGGGATTTCAGCAGTTTTAATGCCAACGAATGTCCGCGCAGGAAAATGAAGGATATTTGGAATAACGGGGTGGGAAGGGCCCGCGTGTTATTGGGAGGAAAGAGGAGGGACAGGAAGAGACAAAGACTGCGGGAATTCAGCTTTCCCACCTATTCCCACCTCGTCAGGGCTGAGCAGGGAGCGATGAAAGCCAAATCCCCCCGCACCACGAGCAGCGGGGCGAGACCCCCGCACCGGGCGCGGCCCCGGAACGCCCGGGCCCCGCGGGCCCTCCCGCCCCGCAGCCCCGGGCCCCGCCCGCACTCACCCTCCTNGCTCCCCGGCCCGGCCCCGCCGCGCAGCCGCCGCTCGGGCATGCCGGGACATGGAGTCCGCGGGCTCCCCGCCCCGCTACGCCCCGCTCGGGGGTGCGGGGGCGGGTTGGCTGCGAAGGGTTGGCTGCACGGGCCGTGAGGAGCCAGAAGGAGGGAAAAAATTAATAAAAACCAGGGAAAAAGAGGAAAAGGTAATCCGCCCAACGTGGGGCTCGAACCCACGACCCTGGGATTAAGAGTCCCATGCTCTACCGACTGAGCTAGCCGGGCGCTGTCTGTGCTGTTTTGCGGCCTCAGCTGTCGGCTCTGACCGCCCGCCGGCCCTGGGCATTCCCCACCCCGAGCGCCAGAGGGCGCGCGCCCCAGCTGATTTGCATATTTACATTATCGTATAATTTTACATTATCGTATAATTAAACATTATCCCAAAGCCGACGAGTGTGCAGCGCCGGCAGGCGCGGCCGTCCCGGAAAAGCTGTGGGATGCCGGGGCCGCGAGCAGCCCCCGAAGGCTTAATTAATAGCACCGAGTAATCCCGGGTGTACACTCCCGGTTCGCTTTCACCTGAGAGCAAACAAAAAGAAGCATTGACGGGTAGCCTCGACCGAGGAGAGGGAGGATACGACGGCAGCAGCCAAGCACTGGTTTTAATTTTTGACGGAAAATTCGACGAATTTTTTTTGACTTTTTTCACCGCAATCCTCACGGCGGGGCAGACGAAGCACGGCGGCAGGCGGCCGCCAGGGGGCGCAGTCGGGCAAGGCGCGAATTAAGCCACGCCCACCTGATGTGCATAGCCCCGCCCATTATTGTCATAACCCCGCCCATCTATTGTCATA
>VZRO01003123.1:118821-160605 GCA_013397915.1 Daphoenositta chrysoptera
GGCTGCCCGCGGCCGCAGCGCGGAGCCCTGGCTGGGGAGGCTCCGGGGCGCTCCGTGCCCGGGGGTGCTTTGCCCCCAGAGACGGCGCCCCAACACCGTTTCAAAGTGGGAATTCGATTTTTTGGGAGTTTTTTTCGTTGTTTGCTTGGTGTTTTTTTTTACTGGCTGCCGGAGTCTACCAGCGGGAGCGTGTGCGTGGTGAGCGGGGCCAGCCGGAGCAGAGCCGAGCTGCGGAGCTGCCCGAGCCCCCCGAGCCCACCTGCCCCTCACCCTGACCTTAACCCTGTCCCACGGCCACCCCCAGCGCTGACCGCCCGAGGGCAGGAGGGGCAGGCGGAGTCCCTGCTGTCCCTGCTCCGTGCCGGCCCGGTGGCCACCAGTCACCGGATCCAGCCGGTGTCTGGGTGCCTGACGCCACCGCCACCGGGGTTCGGCATCCAGCGGGGGAAAGGGGTGGGACAGGAAAGGTGAGGAACCCTGCAGGTAACCACTGCACCCGCTCTTCCCAGAGCCGCCCCCGCCGCGCTCCGGCAGCGACATCGTCCATCCCGTCAAGGTCGACGAGAGCGGATCCTTCCTGTCCTATGATTTGTCCCACCGGGCCCTTCACCGGAGGTCTCCTGCCTCCAGGAGCAAGCTTCCTGCCTTCTATGAGCTGCAGTACAAAGGGCAACCCCTGAAATTCAACCTGAGCCTGAACAGGCACCTCCTGGCTCCAGGGTTTGTCAGCGAGAGGCGTTTTGGGGGCATCGCCGGCGCCAAGATCCAGCCTCACTCCTACAACTCCTGCCATATGATCGGGGAGGTCCGGAGCCGGGCGCTGCAGGGAGGGCTGGCTGCCCTCAGCACCTGCGATGGCCTGGTGAGTACAGCCCCAGTCCACGAGGAGCCTTAATCCATAAGGGAATAGCAGGAGCTGGGTGAAACCCTTTCTTCTGCCAAAAGTGATACCAAAATTCCCAGCAGCAGCAGAGTCGACATCTCATCTGTAGGTCTGGTGCAGCCATGGATGAGCTGACTGTAGATTTCCCATGGATTCCAGTGGTTTGGGAACTCTCCGGGGCTGGGTTTACTTGTTTGTGTCCAAATTCCCAAAGAGGGCAATTCTCTGCCTTCTGATCCATAAACGTGGGATTGTGAGGAGCACATCTGGAAACGAGGGGCTCAGAGCTGGAGGTGTTACTGATGGTACAGCCCCTGGGTAGTGAAGCTCCTCAGTTTCCTGAACTCTCCACTGCCTTACTCCACTGTAGGTGTTTCCAAAAGCAAAAGTGACCTGTAAGAGTGGCAGTTTGGGGGAAAGGGCTTAAAACCTCCTGTGGGTTTGCAGAAGTGACCCCAAATAACTGATGATGCAGTGCTCATGCTGGTGTCTCTCACTTTGGAGGGAGGACAACTCCATCAGATCCTCCATGGCTTCCCACTGCCAGAGGGCAGGGATAAATGGGATATTGGGAAGAATCCTTCCCTGTGAGGGTGGGGAGGCCCTGGCACAGGGTGCCCAGAGAAGCTGTGGCTGCCCCTGGATCCCTGGCAGTGTCCAAGGCCAGGTTGGATGGGGCTTGGAGCACCCTGGGACAGTGGAAGGTGTCCCTGCCATGGCAGGGGTGGCACTGGATGGGCTTTAAGGTTCCTCCCCACCCAAACCATTCCATGATTCCGTGATCACTCCCAGTCCCAGGTTCCTCAGGGTGAGCCGGGGTGCAGGTGGCCTCACGGTGCCACTTTGTGTCTCCCTGCCAGAAAGGTGTGTTTCGGCTCATGAACGAGGACTACTTCATTGAGCCCGTGTCCAGCAGCCCTCGGGAGGAGGGAGCAGCACAGCCCCACAGGATCTACAAGCGCCAGGTGCCCCAGCAGGGCAGGAGGCCCCCGGCTCCGCGGGAATCCTGCGGCGTGCGAGGTACTGTCCCTTCCTCTGGCCTTCTGGCAAAGTTTGTGACACCAGTGACTCGGTGGGTGCTGGACCTCAGAACTCTTGCTCTCATCTTCTGCTCCCAGCCCTGCTGCAGGCAGGGGGATGATGTGGAGATGGAGCATTTGCTTTCATGTCCATGAAAACTTTGCTTTTTGACCTGCCAGGGCATTGGACTTAGGGAGTGGAACTCGGTCGCTGCCCCAGGAGTTCTTGGGATGGGCAGAGTGCGTGTGGGTCCTTCCCTGCCCAGAGCAGATGGGTTGGATAAACTCCTAAATCCAAGATTTCAAGTATTGAGGAATTCAGTGCATTCCCAGAAGCTCATGGGCACTTCACTCCCTGATGAAACTGCAGTGCATTATGTGCTGCACATTTCCTGGAGCTCTCTGTTTTCACAAACTGGGGTTTGTTTCTATAATAGGGTTATCTTCAGGCATTCTTCTGATAATCTAAATTAATTATTTAATCTGTGGTGATAATCTTAATGGATTCTTCTAGGCTTTGAAGTCTGTTCTTACTCAAGTCCATTCTGGACTTTGAAGTCTGTTCTTGAAAATTATTTTCTCTGGGTATACCATGGCCTGTGTGTAACTCATGTGGATCTCCTCTGTAATCAGAGCTAGTGGGGCGGATGTGCTGTGCATGCCCTGGAGACGAATCCCAAAGGAATCCCAGAGTCTGCAGGATTTTGGTGACTGCCATCCTGTCACTGAGCTCTGCTGTGCTGCAGGTTTGCTTTGCCCCACAACAGGCAGATGCTGCTGGTGGTGTTTCGCTCCTGTCAATACACGGGGCCGCCTGTGTGCACAGCTGGGCGAGTGTTTGACAGGGATCATCCCGGAGGGAAATGCCACAGGAGCCCCCCGGGCACCCCCTGCTCTGCAGCAGCCTCACGTCCCAGCTGGGAGCTCAGCAGCCAAGGACACAATGGGAACGAGCTCCAAGGAAGCTGCTGCGATTAAACTGTCACAGCGGTATTAGCAATTCATCAAGTGGTTCAGATAGTTGGGATTTTTCAGGCTGGGGGATAAAACGCCTTTTCACAGCTAACGTTCGGTGCAGCCCAGAAAATGTAGGAGCCCATTGTTAGGGAAGTGAGGCTGAGCCCTCCGAAACCGGCCATGAAAGCGATTCCCACTGTGTGGGATGAGGTTTGTAAAGCCTTCACCCAGCTTGGGGCTGACCCTGACCTTGCTCTTGGAGCCGCGTCACAGGAAAAGTCCCCGCTGGAGAATTCCCAGTTGCTGGTGTGCGTGAGGAGCGGCCGAGCTCTCCTCCGCCTCCGGACTCCGCTCAGCCCAGTGAACATTCCCACTGTTTCCCCTTGGGAAGGAGCAGGGTCCGGTCTCCGAGTGCCTGAGGGAATCTCTGTGCTGGCCTGCAGTGTCTCGGCTTGCCCAGGACTCTGGTGCTTGTGGGATTTGGCTCCGGTCACCAGTCCGGCTTTGGGGGCACGGAGCTTATTGTGATGGGAACTGTCCCTTCCTGAAAAATACGGATTTGGGATGATCCGAAATGTTGAGCCACCGGGGTTTTTCTCAGGTTGTTTCTCAAGCGTCTCTGCAGGGTTGTCTATAAATTCTTGTGTCAGTACAAATGCTAATACTGCTCCGGGAGGCTTCTCATTCCTTGTGGAATATTGCAAACCCTCTTCTGGTCAAAGAAATTACTTTGAATGCTTTGTTTATTTTTGTTGTGTCATGCTCATGTGCAGCAGACTGAGCTCAGAGTCCTTTGCAAAAGAGCACAGCAAAATGCCCACGAGTTACTGAGTTATAGGTCTAAGTGTGGAGCCTTCTCCACATCAAAGGTGATTCCTGTGAATTAAAAAAGAAGATATTTTATCAAAGTTGCAGGTATTTTATCAAGGAAAAAAGACCTTTTTTCCCCTTAAATCCCTCAGAATCTCAGGAAAGCCTGGAGCGGTCTGAGAGGCGCAGGGAAAGGTGGGAGCAGAAGCAGCACAGGAGGAGAAGGATCAAGCAGCGCTCCATCAGCAGGGAGAAGTGGGTGGAGACGCTGGTGGTGGCAGACACCAAGATGGTGGAGTTCCACGGCAGTGACAACATCGAGAAGTACGTGCTGACCGTCATGAACATGGTGAGTGCTGGGCCCTGGGGGGCTGGGACACAGGGATCCATGGAAACGTGGAATGCTTTGGGTGGGAGAGACTCAAAGCTCATCCAGGTGCACCCCTCGACATGGTCAGGGTCACCTTCCACAGTCCAGGTGGTTCCAAGCCCCATCCCGTTCCAGGGATGGGACAGCCACAGTCTCCCTGCATCTAAGATGCCAGGGCTTGCCAGGAGTCATCCCTGGTGGAACTCTGGCAAACCCTCACCAGCAGGTTGTTCCTGACCCCTTGGGGGACGGGCAGGTGGCAGCAAACCCGAGGCTGAAACCTCCCTGCAGGCAGGGACAGCTCAGCCAAGGCCATTTCACCTTCCTGTGGGGCTTGAGGGCTGTTCCCTTGTCCTTCCCTCCTGGGGATGGGGGACGTGGCCTCCCAGAGAGGTGCCAGAGGGGACAGCTGAGGGAAGGAGAGCCAGACTGTGCTGGTCTCCACTGGGAATTTGGTGGGGTTTTGCTGGCATCATAAAACAAGCAGATAAGTCCAGGGGAGGGGGCTCAGTCTGTCCCTCTGCTGCTGCTGGGGTGCACCCCTGCATTCCAGAGGAGAGCTCTGGTTGATGCCAGGAAAGGGTGGGATTGGGCAGAGAACCTCAGGTGACATCCCTGGATTTCTAGGGGGTGGTGAAGGCACCCAGAGAGCACCGAATTCCTTTGAGATGTTAAACACATCCACGAGGAGTGAGAGCAGAGGGGTTCCCCGGGCGTTTCTGGCTGAGCTCCAGTGTCTACACAGATCATATCAAGTGTAAACGGATTTCATGGCAGGCCTCACTCCAGGCCCGTGTCTGTTCTTGTCTCCCGTGCGGGGAATTCCCGAGATGTTGTCAACAGCCTGCAGCAGCTTCCCCTGGAGCTGCTGTTCTGCAGCTGGAGGTGCCAGCAGCAGTGTCCCGGGCTGCTGTGTGCTCCCAGCTCTGTCCCCATGGCTGTC
This sequence comes from Daphoenositta chrysoptera, assembly GCA_013397915.1. Lineage (NCBI taxonomy): Eukaryota > Metazoa > Chordata > Aves > Passeriformes > Daphoenositta > Daphoenositta chrysoptera. The sequence goes on from VZRO01003123.1 coordinate 123,804, forward strand.
CCACTGCAGGTGGCGGGGCTGTTCCACCACGCCAGCATCGGGAACCCCATCAACATCGCCATAGTGCGGCTCATCCTGCTGGAGCACGAGGAGGTGAGGGCACAGTGGGGGCCGAGCCCTGGCAGCCAGGCTGGGATGGGCTGGGAGCTGCTCTGGAAAACCAGGCTCCCTCCTGGGCTGCCCTCGTGGCCTGGCCGAGTGTGTGTGAGGGAAATCCAGGTGACCACGTTTGCCTCCTTGTCTTGGCTGGTAGAGCCAGGGGCGGTGTGGGCAGAGGAGCTGCAGAGTCTGGTTTTTGGGTGGTTTATGATAAGAAAGCATCAGTGAGGTGGCAGAGGGCTCTGGGTCACTGCGTGGTCGTGTCCCAGCTGCTGTGTGGCTCTGGGGGGCCTGAGGCCACTCAGGGGCTCCACAGCTGCGTCCTTCACCCTCAGCCAGCACAGGGGGTTTTCCTGCAGTGGTTCTTAACCCCTGTTACTGGATGATTTAATGTTTTGGTTGAATCACAGATGAAAAGAAAGCAGGAAAAGGGCTGTCTTCCCACCCAGCCTACAAGCTATAAACATGGAGCTATTCCATCTGGATGGCAGTCACTCCCAATTTTGCTCTCATGTATCTGGTATCAGATCTCCCCTCCTCATCCCAAAATCCAAACAGCTCAGGCAGATTTCCCTTGATGTTGGCAGGAGGACCTGAAGATCTCCCACCACGCAGACAACACCTTGAAAAGCTTCTGCAAGTGGCAGAAGAGCATCAACGTGAAGGGAGACTCCCATCCCCTGCACCACGACGTCGCTGTCCTGCTCACCAGGTGAGGAGCCCACACACTGGTTTGGTGCTGTAGGAGCTGCTCTGGCAGCCAAAAACTCACCTGGCTGCAGGTGGGGGCAGGCAGGGGAACATCTCCGTCAGAGCTGTTGAAATCTCACTCTCCCTGCCTGGACACCTGCTTGTAAGATCTGTAATGAGAAATCTGGAGATATTTGGGTGCTGATGGTTTGGAACTGCTGTGGAAGGTGTCTCTGCCGATGGCAGGGGGTTGGAATTAGAAGATCTTTAAGATCCCTTCCAACCCAAACCATTCCATGAGTCTGTGATTCTATGAAATGGTCTCAAATCCCAGGTTTAAACCTGGACACAGCTCCCAGTTGAGGTTTCCAAACCAGGTTTTCGCCATGGCGCTGTTGCCAAGCCCCAGAGCGGCTGGATCCTCCCAGGAGTTGTACACATGGATTAATTCTCCCTTTTCCCTCGGAGGCTGGGCTTGGCAGAGGAGCCTCTGGGAAGCCCCTGACCTCCCACGGAGCTGGCAGGAATTCCTGCCTCTGGCCAAGTTTGTGTACCTTGCAGTCAAAGCCTGGTTTGAGGCTTTCAGGCTGCCGTGAGTTGGCTGTTGTGGTGGTTCGGGTGATGATTCACAACCCACAACAGCTTTATCTTCTCTGGGAAGTTGCTTTGTAGCAGAAATGAGGCACTTCAGGCCTTGCACTTCAATGGAGCTATTCTTCCTGGGTGGCTGGAGCTGCCCTGGAAAACCACAGCACCTCTGGGATGTGCTTCCCCATAGCATTGCTCGATTATCCCCACCATCAGCTTTATTTATACAATGAAATAAATGTATCCGGGCTGGCCAGCAGCTCCCGTTAATCAGGCTTAATAATGAGCTGGGGATACTGGGAGAGGAAAGGGGAAAGGAAAGGTCATAAATGTTTCCCCTGTGGAAGGATGTTGGATGTCTCGTTCTCACTCCTGTTTGGCCGCTGTCCGTGTGCCGGGTCCTGCTGCCTTCCAACACCCTCTCTGCTCTGTGTCTGTCTGTCTGTCTGTGTGCTCATCCCCTCGGCCAAGGAAGGACATCTGTGCTGCCATGAACAGGCCCTGTGAGACCCTGGGGCTGTCCCACGTGGCTGGGATGTGCCAACCCCACCGGAGCTGTAACATCAACGAGGACACGGGGCTACCCCTCGCCTTCACCGTGGCCCACGAGCTGGGACACAGGTAACCCTCTTCCTCCTCCTCCTCCTCTTCCTCTGCATGCGCTGTGGGGCTGGAGAAGGCACAGGGGGAAGTTGGGAGATAGTTCCCAAGTGGTTCCTCACTGGTGCAAACCCTTCCTTGCTCCCTGGGGACTTCTTTCCAGAGTTAAGTTTTGGGTTGTCCCAGGTTTAATGAGAGCCACGTAATCCAAAGCAGCCTGGAGAAATTGCACTTGTGTATTGTCCTGTGGTGGTTTGGGAAGGTTTCGGAGCAGGGGCTGCCCATTGAGACATTTTAAAGTAGGATCTGTCTGTAGTATCAGCAAGAGAATTTTGCTTGCCCCAGTTTCAGTTAAATTTTGACAAGGTCACTTGAACACTGCAGTTCCCAATAGACATCTGTGTGTGGGAAAACACCCACCAGTATGCTCTTGTTGAGTATTCCTGAGTTTTCAGTGGGAAAGCTGAAATGAAAGCACGGGACAATATTCAGGGCTGTCAGTAGAACGTCCCCCAGGGCAGGTCCTGCTGCTGTGCCGGGAGCGGGGCCGGGGCCGTGCCCGGTGTCGCGCCGTGCCGGGAGCGGTGGTTGTGGTGGCTGTGGCGGTTGTGGCTCACCTCCCCTCCGTGGGCTGTGCTCTTACACAGTTTTGGGATTCAGCATGATGGAAGCAGCAATGACTGTGAGCCAGTTGGGAAAAGACCTTTCATCATGTCTCCACAGCTCCTGTATGACACGTCCCCACTCACCTGGTCCCGCTGCAGCCGCGAGTACATCACACGCTTCCTCGAGTGAGTGCTTCCTCCTCTTCTTCCTCACTGCGGGGCCTGGGGGGTCGGGGCCCAGGGCACGGGGGGATGCTCTTAACTCTAAGATTGTCTCTCTAAGAATGTTGGGGGTCTCTTGCCCAGAGCAGCTGTGGCTGCCCCATCCCCGGGAGTGTCCAAGGCCGGGTTGGACAGGGCCTGGAGCAGCCTGGGGTAGTGGGAGGTGTCCCTGCCCATGGCAGGGGGTGGGATGAGATGAGATGAGATTTAAGGTCCCTTCCCACCTTCCCATTCCATGATTGCATGAATCCTCCCTGAGTTGCCTCACTCTGTGCTGTGAACCACTCTGGGCTGTGGTTGCACAGATAAAATCAGAGTTTTCCCTGATGCCCTCTGCAGGTTCTGCAGAATCTCTTCGATTCTCTCTGCCTGACATGGGCAAACCAGACCCAGCCAAATTCTTCCCTGCCTTTGTTTATTTTTAGCACCCGTGGCTGATTTTTCAGCCTGTTGTTGGGAAGTTCCAAGGAACACAGCCTGGAGTTTGGTTTGTCAGCCAGTGGCTTGCACTGGAGGAACATTTTCCTCCCTTGCTACGGGAAGGTTTGAAAACAGTGAGGAGCAGCGAGGGGAGAGCTGGGCCAGGGGCCGGCGTTCCGTGGCTTGGAGGCTGCCAGGGCCAGGCTCCCGCTCCCAAATCCCAGCCTGGGACATGTGGGCTTGGCCCCGTGCAGGGGGAACTGCTGCTGATTTATGGCTTTCAGAGGAACGGAGCTTTCCCGCATCCGCAGCGCTCTTGGCCCTCTGCTTTTAACCTTCACTTTGGGATGAAGAATTTCCTGCTTGTGATGACCCTGGGCTGCTGCGAGCGGTGATGGGGGAGACAGAGCAGCTGGAAGCTCCTCTGGTGGGGTTTTGGTCTCTTTGGTCCCCCAGAAGGAGCAGCTCTTCCTTGGGAGCAGCGCAGGGCCCGGCAGGCGTCTGTCACCGGCTGTGACACCCCCGGGCCAGGGAGAGGCCGGGGCCAGCACAGACAGGAGCGTGTTATAATGGGATGTTGGCAGGAGAACGGGAAGGAGGGAGCCAGGAAACGGGACCCTGCTGACCTGGGGTTGCTGGATGTGCTTGGAACAGACCTCACGTTTGGAAAAACCACACTCTCAGATGATGGTTATTATTATTTTACACAAGATTATTATTATTTTACAAGCACTGCCGAATGTTTGAGCATCTGAAAGCGATTCCCGGCAGCAGCACGGCCCCAGCTCTGTGGGTCAGCACTGGCTGCAGCTGGGACTGCAGGGTCAGGCTCTGCCTGGACATGAGGGGGCACTGGGAGAGGTCCCGTCCCTGCTGTGGTAGCGGTGTCCCCAGGGAAGGTGTCCCCTCGCTCAGACCAGTGCAGGATGCTGGCTGCGGTGGAGGGACCCTTCAGTCTTTGCTCTACATCAGACAAGCAGATTTTCAGCCTCTTTCCAGTGCTAGAGCTCTTCTTCCATCATCCTCCTCTTCCCAGGGCCTGGGGCTTGCTGCCCTTGCCCTGCCCGTGCCACTCCTCTGCCAGCTCCACCAGCTCCATGGTTGTGCAGCTGATTCTTCCCAAGCTCCAAGCCTTGCCTTTGTTTTTGTTGAATTCTGTCCTGACTTTTTTGGACCCTTCCTCCAGTTCTCTGGGAGCTTTTGGAATTTTAATCCTGCTCTCAAATGTATCTGCAGGTCCTCTCAGCCTGCTCACAGATGGGGATTTAATCATTGTTCCATCCACTCTATCCTCCAGCTCGTTAAGGAATGGGCTGGAACAGGCAGAGCAGTGCAGGCCCCTGCGTCTTTCCCTGTGGACTGGGATTTACTGCAGATCCCTGAAAGCCAGAGGGAAACTCAGGCCAATTTTTCCCTGCTTGGAGATGTGCTTTGGCCAATTGAACAGACCAGGAGAATGATTGTAAAATATTTAACAAAGAAATAGATTCTGGAAAAGCTGGAAAGCTGAGGCAGATCCCAGTCACCCCCAGAGTGGACAGAGACCCCTCTGTAAGCTGGGGCAGTGCAGGGAGCACCCCAAGCAGGTCAGAGGAACAGGAGGCTCGGGACAGCTTGTGGGGGACCTGTGGGGCCCCTGTGCTGGGATGCAAACAGGCAGAGTGTGAAGAGTCCAGAGCAGCACGAGTGTCACACCTGGGGCTCATCCAGGATGAAGTCCTTGAGCCTGGAATTTTTCCAGTAAGGATACCATTCCTTCCATTTTTAGAGAAAACACTCCAAGTGTAAAGAATGGGATGAGCTTTAAGGCTCCTTCCAACCCAAACCATTCCAGGATTCTGTGATTCTATGGAAATATGTGTGGAGGTGCCATGCACACCCCCTGTGTGCCTGGCACAGGCTGCACCAGGACCCTGTGTCCAGCTGCCCAGTCCGTGCTCCATCCATCCCAGATCAGCCCCACATCACCCACAGCAATCCTTCTCTTCCCACTGGGCTGGGAGCAGCAGGATGCTCCTGCTGTTGGGAGTTTGGAAACGGAGACTTTCAAGCCCCTGGGCTGCTGAAAGCAACCCATCTCCTGGTTTTTCCCATAGGGAAATACGAGTATATTGCAGTAAGGACGTACAGGGGAGTTTAGGGGCTGTCTCCAGCCAAGGGAGCTGTTGCAGGTGTCCAGTGTGGAACTCGGTGGGTGGGATGGGAAAGGGGGGAGGGGTGCTGGTTCTGCTGGGCATCACCCCTGGCACTGCCAGCACCCCAAAGCAGGAGCGCTCCTGCTTCCAGCCCGTGTTTCCGTGCTGCTGGTTTGGGTTAAAAAGGAATCTCATTTCACGTTAATTCGGAGCCGTCCCAATCACAACAAACCCGAGTAATCTGATCCGCCACGACAGCCTTGCCAGAGGCTTGGCCTTGCTGGAAACAAGTTTGTTTAAATCAACACTGAGGGCTGAACTGGTGACAATTCCGTGTGTGTTTGGGAAGTATCGGAGCAAAAGCAGTTGGAGCAGCGGGAGGCACCGCCCGCCTCGGCGGCCGCACTCCCACCTCTGCCCCAAAGAAATCCTGTCCAGCCTGGTTTGAGCACTTCTGTGGTGGCAGTATAGGGGTGAGCACGTTTGGCTGCTGATAATCCCCTTTATTCCTGTTACAGGGTCTGCAGGGACATTTCTGGAGGTTGTGGGTCCACTGAGACGTTTATGGTTGTTGCCCCCTCTGTCTTTGCCCATTTGCCTTCCCCATGCTCTGCCGTCCCTGGGGGACATGGGGGGATCCTTCTGGGGGGCTCCCACCCCAAAAAGGTACCCAGAGGTGCCCATCCACACCAGATTGCAGAGCCAGGGTTGTGTCAGTGGGAAATGCTGATTGCTCCTCATCCTGGGACATTCATCAGCTGCTCCCCCCAGCATCTGCCGAAGGTGTTGGATGCCTGGGGTGACACTGCTGTCACCTCTCTCTTCCAGCCGGGGCTGGGGGCTGTGCCTGGATGACCCCCCGGCCCGGGAGGTGCTGGACTTTCCCCTGGTGCCCCCGGGCGTCCTGTACGACGTGGGCCACCAGTGCCGGCTGCAGTACGGCCCCTACTCCACCTTCTGCGATGACATGGACGTGAGTGGGGTCCCCTGGGGGACAGAGGGCTCGGGGGGACCCGGGGGGGCTTTGCTGGGGCTGTGCTCTCCCTGCTGAAGGGATGGACCTGTGCTGGAGGGATGGATCTGTGCCGGAGGGATGGATCTGTGCTGGAGGGATGGATCTGTGCTGGCATACACGGCAGGAACCGTGTCCTTCTGCTTCCCACAGAGCGTCTGCAACACGCTGTGGTGCACGGTGGGGAACACGTGTCATTCCAAGCTGGATGCGGCTGTGGACGGCACGGCGTGCGGGGAGAGCAAGGTAATGGGGGGAGACCCCTCCATGGCCTCGGGGACCCCTGGCCCTGCACACACAGGGGCTGTGCAGGGTCCAGTGCAGCGATGGGCTCATCCCCCTGCCCTTGCTCTGCCCAAACACCCACTGCTCGCAGCAGGGACTGCCCTCAGGGAAGCTTAAAAGTCCTTGGGAAGGTGACTCACTTGGGATTGCTTGAATCACTTGGGAAGGTGAAACCCACAGTTAATGACCATAGCAAGAAAGCACAAGGCTCTCCTCCTGCTGCCATGGTGGATGCTCATCCCTGGGACCTTCCCCACGGCCGGGGAGACACTTCTGAGCCCCTCGGCTCTTCCCTCTGGGCTGACACTGGGCTGTGAATCCCCTTGCTGAGGGGTCTCCGCGGAGGTTTGGGTTTGTTGCCTCCCTCAAATCCTCAAACAGCCAAATATCTGAATTTCCCATTGCTTGAGGAGCTCCAGGCTCTGGCAGAGCCCAGCTGACCCCAGGCACCTCCACGCAAGCAAAACAGGGGTTTCCACGGGACAATGCATGTGCTGGGCCTCAGTGCTCCCCATCCTTACCCTTGTGTTCTCCTCTCGCTGCCTGTCCCCCCGCAGTGGTGCTTCAATGGCGAGTGTGTTCCCGTGGGATTCCGGCCCGAGGCCATCGACGGCGGCTGGAGCTCCTGGAGCTCCTGGGCCTCCTGTTCCCGCAGCTGTGGTGCAGGAGTGCAGAGTGCTGAGAGGCACTGCAGCCACCCCACGTAAGCCAGCCCTGACCCCCGGGCTGCCCCGAGCCCCAGGACAGCGGTCAGGAGTCACAGAACCCTGGGATGGTTTGGGTTGGAAGGGACCTTACTCCATCCCCTGCCTTGGGAGTGTTGCAGTGTGACTCAAACAAAGGGCAGAGACTCCACACTGGGAGATGTAAAACATATCCAATGTCCTTTAGTGACAGAACAGCAAACCAGGCATTCTTAGAGCCTGATTCAGAGTTGTTTTGAAAAATCCTGCTGCAGTTTATCACCCTGCTGCATTCCATGAGCCAGCACTGGCTCCTGCCTGGAAGTCCGGGCACTGCTGGAGGAGCTGCCATCTCCATCCCGGGATTTCTGGGCTGGCCCGTCTGCTCCCCAGATGTCCCCTGGGTCACCAAATCACTGTCGCACTGGATTCAGCCAAAACACCTGGCTTGCCCTGGTGTCAGAGCGCCCTGGGATGGGGAGGAAAAGGGCTTTGTAGTGATGTTCCAGGGGAATCATTTTTCCATGGCATGGGGAGCTCTGGCAGCCCCAGGAGTGAGCTCCTGCTGTGCCCAGACGTGTGTTGTGCCCATCCTCTTCCTCGGGTGAGTTTGGCACGTGCTGTTGGGCTCTTGAGGGAAGTGCTCTGTCATCTCGGTCCCGGATCAAGACCTGGATTTGTGTTTGACCGAAACTCTGTGGCAGAGGTGCTGTGGTAGTTTATGGAGTGTTCCAAACACAGCTGTGGACAGGCAGGAGAGCAAACACTGGGAATTTCCCGGGCCTTTGTTTGCTTTGGCCACTGGAGGTAAATCTTCAGCTTTGCCCTTGGGATGAAGTGAGAAAATGTGTGCTGGGCATCCCCCCCTTCCACAGCCATTCCCTCAGGGCAGGGCATGTAAACACAGCCCTAAAATAATCATTAGCTTCATTCTCTTCAGCAAAGTGTATCCAGGAGGAGGAATTTTCATGAGGTCACTGGGACATGGGCCATGGAGAGTGGTGTGACCGAAGGAAAAGGCAGCGTGTTGGGAGATGGTGGCTGTGTTGTGAAGGTCTGAGAAAAAATTGTTGATGCTTCTCAAGTCTCTCTTGCTTTAAAAAGTTCATTGTCAGCTTTGCCATTCCCTGGGGCAGCAGAGGAGCAGAGTCAGGAGGACACCCTGGGTGGGATGGAGAGCAGCTCCTCCGCAGCAGCTGCAGGATGGGCACCAGGCTGGATGGGGCTTGGAGCAACCTGGTCTGTGGAAGGTGTCCCTGCCCATGGCAGGGGCTGGAACAGGATTGGCTTTAAGGTCCCTTCCAACCCAAACCATTCTGGGATTCTCTGATTCTATAGTCTCTTTCACTCCAAACCCTTCTGTGACTCCTGTTTTTCCCCCCATGGACAGGCCGAAGTACGGGGGCCGGTACTGCCTGGGCGAGCGGAAGCGGTTCCGGATCTGCAACGTGAAGCGCTGTCCCCTGGACAAGCCCTCCTTCCGCCAGGTCCAGTGCAGCCAGTTCAACCCCATGCTCTACAAAGGGAAGCTCTACAAGTGGACACCGGTGCCCAACAACAGTGAGTGGAGGGCAGAGACCTCAAACCTGGAAACGCTCGGACGCGGTCCCGCAAACGGCTGGAGGTGGCTGTTTGTGTCCCAGTGTTGCCTTGCAGCCTGTTCATGCTGTGTTTTGTATTTTACACTGTGGCCGGGCTTGCAGGGTTGATTTGTGTTCTTGGAGACGGCCCCGGGTGCTGGGGTTGAGTCTGTGCCTGTTCCCCAGTTAACCCCTGCGAGCTGCACTGCCGGCCCGAGCACGAGTACTTTGCGGAGAAGCTGCGGGACGCGGTGGTGGACGGGACGCCCTGCTATGACAGTGACAGCAGCCGTGATGTCTGCATCAATGGCATCTGCAAGGTGGGGCCTTGGGGGCACACAGGGACACCCCGGGCCTGGGAACACACGGCGGGAGGCAGGACCCACCCTTGGGTGCTCAGCGTCTCCTCCCTCCCACGCTGAGCTCGCTCCTTTTGCCATTCCCCGTTCGGGAGGTGCTCCTGATTCCCGTGGGGTGTGTGGTACGGGCTGTGGCAGCCTCTGTGCTGGCCTCAAGGAGACAGAGCACCCCCAGGCCAGGCTGGATGAGGCTTGGAGCAACCTGGTCTAGGGCAAGGTGTTCCTGCCCAGGGCAGGGGGGCTGGAACTGGATTGTCTTTAATGTCCCTTCCAACACAAACCATCGCACGATTCTGTGAATCCTTTGGGGACGGTGCAGTCGGTGCTGTGAACGAAGTGGGGGATGCTGGTGTGGGGCTGACGGGGCTCTCCCGCAGAACGTGGGCTGTGACTACGAGATCGACTCGCACGCGGTGGAGGATCGCTGCGGGGTCTGCCACGGGGATGGCTCCACCTGCCACACCGTCCACAAGACCTTCGAGGACAGCGAGGGGCTGGGTAAGGGCACCTCCTGCTGCCCCCAGAACACCACGTGCCTGGTCCAGCATGGCTGGGCTGCTGCTGCTGCTCCTTTGGAGGGGGGTTTAATTCCAACTTGCCGATTTTTTGGGGATAAGACAGCAGGGAACTCAGGTGGGCTCAGGGCAAGGTAGGGTTTGGTGCCCACCGGTGCCTTACAGAGGTGTAAGGATTGGCACAATGCTGGCACCCAGGGGACACAGCACCCACTCAGGGGACACTGGCACCCACCCAAGGACAAAAATCATCTCAGACACCTCTGACTCCACCAAGACCAACGCTTGGTTCCATTCCCAGGTTATGTTGACATCGGGATTATCCCCGTGGGAGCCCGGGAGATCCGGATTGAAGAAGTGGCAGAGGCCGGGAATTTCCTGGCACTGCGGAGCGAGGACCCGGAGAAATATTTCCTGAATGGTGGCTGGACCATCCAGTGGAACGGGGACTACAGGGTGGCAGGGACCACCTTCACCTACAAGAGGACAGGGAACTGGGAGAACCTCACCTCCCCGGGGCCCACCGTGGAGCCCGTGTGGATCCAGGTGCGATGGATCCTGCCTTCCTTGTGGGGCTGAGCTGCTGTGGTCCCTCACATCCCTCCCTGCATCCAGGGGATGGGCTCTGCACCTCCTCGGGGTGTGTTTCTCTGGGAGCCAACGCTGGAGCAGCCAAGCACGCGCTGCCGGCCTGGGGAGTGTTTCCAGCCCACACCACTTCCAGCTGAGCCTCATCCCCTTTGCAGCATTCCGCAAAATATTTACACAGGAGAGGGAGAGAGGAGAAAGAGCCATTTCCTGAGGCCTTTCCCGTATCTTATCAAGAGCAGAGAAAGAGCCCCCAGTGCTTCTGGCTGGGCTGGACAGTCAGGAGTGAGGGAGCTGCCAGTTCATGCAAAGCTGTTGGGAGTCAATATCCTTGTGACTGAGGCCAAGCCTTCCTCTGGAGAAACCAGTGGGATTCATCCCACGGATGATGGCACAGCTGGCACCAGGCTGAAATCCCTCATGGTGCCAGGTATGGTGCAGAGGTGGTGATGGCCACAGAGCTGCATCCCCTGGACCCCCAGGATCCCCCTGCCCCAGCGGTCGCGGCCCTGACACACTCCCTGTAGCATCCCCCACTTTGCATGGGCTCACCACTCTGAGCAGCCAAAATCTCCTTCTGCCTTTCCTTCAGCAGTGGCTCGGGGTGGGATATGAGCGGGATCCCGGGCCCGCTGCTGCCAAGGGCTGCTGTTAATGGGAACACTGGCGTGCTTGGCACCCACAAATCGCTTTCTGGGATTCATAACCTAATTAAAACCTTTGGACAAGAATGTTTCGATACTCATGGAGAGGTTTTGGAAAGACGCCCTGGCTCCCGCCAAAGCTCCAAGAACAACAAAGCTTTGGCAATAAAGGGAGTGCTTAGGCTAAGAAAAACAGGGATGAACTCCCTGCCCTCGCGAGCGCGGGTGCGGGAGGCGCTTTGAGCAGGACTTGTGTCAACCACAGCAGCAGCGGGAGCCTGTTTGGAGTGGGGAACAATTTAGGAAATTGCACCCATGGGCAGGGACACCTTCCACAGACCGGGTTACTCCAAGTCCCATCCAGCCCTGGTGTGGAGCTGGGCACAGGGTCATGTCCTTCTGGGTGGGTCCTTCTCTCCTGAGAAGCCCCCAGGGCAATGCCACCCCACACTGCCCTACCCAGCCACCCCCTGAGTGTCCCCTGTGTCCCCCAGCTGCTGTTCCAGGAGACCAACCCCGGAGTGAGGTACCAGTACACGATCCAGCGCCCGGCCGACAGCGAGAACGAGATCGAGCAGCCCGAGTTCCTCTGGCGCTTTGGTTCCTGGACCACCTGCACGGCCACCTGTGGGACAGGTGAGTGCAGCCCTGCGGGACACCTACTCTGAGCAGTGGAACATCCCTGGGGAGCCTCAGAAATTCCTGGGTCTTGGGTTTCAGGAGGTCTTAGGAGAAGAAAAAAGGGACATCTGCTGAGGTCACGGCTCCGGTGCCCCCGTGGCGCTCACCAGGAACCCCAGGGCTTTATCAGCGCTTTGCTCCCAGCCCGGTGTCCTGTTACCCGGCAGGGGAGGGAGACAAAAGAGCTTTAGAGAAATCAGGGAGTGTGGAAGGGCCGGTCTCCTGCCTGGCTGGGCCTCTCCGGGGGGAGAGAATGTCCAGGGTTTTACGGAGAGCGCTGGGCTCCCACACTCTGTGTGTGCACATTTGCTTCCCCCCGTCCTGCCCCACTGCACCACTGGCTGGGTATCCCAGGGTGCCCAGGGCAGCTTTTGGGGCAGCTGGTGCAGAGGGACATTTCTGGAACACCACCAGGGGAGGCTGGCACCAACAAACACTTCCTCGAGAGCAGCTGGCACTGGAAAAAAGGGGAATTCAAGGTCACTCATGCTTTCTAGGTAGCACAGAGTGCCAGGACGTGGGCTTTGTTTAAAACCAGCTTTCCTTTGTATGATTTGAGTGCTTGGCTTCCAGAACAGAAGGGAAATAGAGGAGTGAATCAGGCAGGAGTCGGGTGAGGGTGAGCAGCTGGAGGAGGGCTGAGCCCCTCTTCTTGCACTGAGTGATGGTGTGAGCTGAGACATGGATTTGGGAGAGCCCACACTGAGCCTCTGGTGAGTCTCAGGGCCCCGTAAGCTCCCAAGTGCTTGAGCCAGAGCCCAGCTCAGCAGCTTCAGCAGGGTTCTGTCAGTCTCAGCTGAGCTCGTGGTGACAGCTCTCCATGTCACAGGTCAAGTACGTGTTACAGAAACAGGGACAGAAGCCCCAGCAAGGCAGTGTGGTGAGGTCACCCTTAAAAACCCCTGTGAGCAGACTGGGGACACGAGGCTTTGGCCAGTGATTTGTCCCTAGGCTAGGCTGGGGCAGGGCTGCCCAAAGAGCTGGGTGCTGCCCCTTGGCTCCCCGCTGCCCCCAGAACTCCCAGTGCACACAGGCTCTGGTGGCTGCGTGTGGCTCTGGGCAGTGGTGCCAGGACGGTGCAGCTCCATGGTGGCAGCACCTCCAGTGCCATCCTGCCCCAGCTGCACCAGTGCAGGGGGCTCCGTGAGGGCACTGCACCCTCAGCACAAATGAACTTGCAGCTTCAAGTGGTGGTTTCATTTTCTTTCCCCTGTTCTGGTGGCTCAGGCTCACCAAGGGCCTCCTGCCACCTGCTGCCTGAGGGTGCTGGGCGGTTCGATTCGGTTCCCAAAGCCGAGCTGGTGCCTGTGTCGTGTCAGTGTCCCCAGGGCTGTCAGTGTCCTGTCGGTGCCCTCGGGGTGCCCTCGGGGTGCCCTCAGTGTCCGTCCTGCCCGCAGGGGTGCAGCGGCAGGTGGTGCACTGCGTGGAGAGGCTGGCGGGCCTGGTGGAGGAGCGGTTCTGCGACGCGCTCACCCGCCCCGATGACCAGCAGCGCACCTGCAGCGAGGAGCCCTGCCCGGCCAGGTGCGAGCCCGCCCTGCCCTCCCCTCTCCCTCCCCTCTCCATCCCCTGGGGATGGGTCCCAGGCCGTGCTGGTCCATGGCAGCATCCCTGGCATTGCCTGACTGCTGCAGGGCATTGCCCATCTGCAGGCCGAGCCTCACGGGAGGTCCCATCCTGGCAGGGTGCTCCTCTCTGCCTCTGTGCACATAACCCTGGCACAGATTGGGGACTGTCCCATCCCTGACCCTCTGTGTGGGCTCCCAGACCTTGGACTGACACATTTGGGATCCTCCTTTCCCCATGGCCCCATGTGACGGGCAATGGGATGGATCGTGGTGCGCAGCCGCTTGCTCTGGCTGAGATCTTTCCACTTTTCTCTTTCCCCTCTCCCCATTCCCTCTCTGCAGGTGGTGGGTGGGTGAGTGGCAGAAGTGCTCGGCCACGTGTGGCCGGGCAGGGCTGATGAAGAGGACGGTGCTGTGCATCCAGAGCGTGGGGCTGGACGAGCAGAGGGCCCTGCAGCCAGCAGACTGCCAGCACCTCGCCAAGCCAGATGCCACCGCGCCCTGTCACCCAGAGGTCCCCTGTCCCTCCCAGTGGGCTGTGGGGAACTGGTCTGAGGTGAGAGGGAGCGTCGGGGAGGTTCCAGTGTCATGCAAAGTGGTGGGAGCTGGGGCCAGGTGCCCCCAGACACCTCGGCCTGCCCGAGAGCGATGGGTGTGCTCCTGCTCACAGAAAATCCATGGATGTGTCTGTGTGGGCTCAGCAGCTCCCATGGACAAGAATTCCATAGCTTGGAGAGGTCTCAGAGTGAGGTAGGAGCATTGGGCAATTTAACTCTGCCCCATCTCTGAGCTTTGCAGCTCCTTCCCACAGGGTGAGGGCCGCGCTCTGGGCTTGGCACAAGGAGGGCAGAAATGAGGTTTTCAGCTGGACATGGCTTGGAGCAGCCTGGGGGTAGTGGAAGGTGTCCCTGCCCATGGCAGGGAGTGGAAGTGGATGATCTTCAAGGTCCCTTCCAACCCAAACCGTTCCATGGGGTGATTAATGGTGACACTCTGTGTAACCTTGATTTATTTTTGTGTTTCTGGGAATCAGCTTAACCACAGGTTGAAGGTTTCAACCAGAAAATGATAACTCTTTATTTAAGCAGCCGTTCCAAAAGTGTTCAGAGTGAAGACAAATATCAAGAGAGAAAGGGGAGAGCCTGGGAACAGAGCTTGTTGCTAAGGAACAAATGGAATCAGATGTGAACAGAGAATTTGAAGGCTGGATGAGAGCAAGTTGGAAATATTTTTCTAGGGGCCCACAAAAGCCACAACTAAGGGCTGAGAAAGATGGATGCAATGGTTTAATGGGAAAATTACAGCTTGTTGGTGGGTCAGTGCTGGGCAGGGCCAGCCCCAGCCCTCACAGTTGTCCTCTGTGGTGTTGGCACCAATGGATTTGTGAGCCCAAGAGCAATGTGGTTGGGATTTTGAGGTTCTGTCATTTTTCTCTCCTTTAATTTAAAGGGAGAGCCCTCTTTCTTTTCCATTTCCACCACCATAAGTAGGGGAATTGGAGGGGCTTGGAACCCAGAACTGTGGTCCTTGTGTCAGCAGTACCAGCAGGGTGGGGCAGATTTGTCCCTGCAGAGCCCAGGCAGGACATGTGCCCATCTGGCACTGGAGCACCCGGCACTGCCGTGCCAGAGGGGCTTTCTGGGGCTTGGGTGGCCCACAAACTGCTTAAACACTGGGACTTAGTGCCTCAGAAGGACCCTGAAGCACTGTACATCCAGCTGTATGGACTTTCCCCAAGGAAGTGAATGCGCTCAGAAGGCTGGTTTGTTGTTCCTTAGTTCCCAAACGGGATGGCTGTGTCCTGGCAGGAGCACATCCCGCCGTGCCAGCCGGCCCTGATGCCTCCTGCCCAAGGCTGAACCCTCCTGCAAGCTCGGTGTGTTCCCACACGAGGCTCCTAGCAGCCCTCATTCCTTATCTGTCTCCCAAGGGCTTTCCTGATAACCCAGCCTTGGCAAATAACCTCCCTCCTTCCCCCCTGCAAGTGCTGTGATACCTGGAGTTATCTCCTGGATGGAGCTGGATGCCTTTGCTGGGAAGTTTTAGCTTTGTGGGAGGTGACCTCTGTTTTCCCTGGTTTGGCAGTGCCATCCCGGGGGGAGGAGCAGGTCCTTGCAGCCCTCTCACAGGTGTTGGTGTGTGGTAATGTTTGATTCCAGCTCCTGGAAATGCCTGGTGGTGGCCACGTGGTGCTACCAGAGAATCCTGGAATGCTCTGGGGTGGAAGGGACCTTAAAGTTCATCTCGTTCCACCCCCCTGCCATGAGCAGGGACACCTTTCACAAGTCCAGGTTGCTCCAAGCCCCAAATGCAGCAGAAAATGCTGCTGTTCTCCTTTCCAGCTTCTCAGTTTATTTTGTACTGACCCATCTGAAAGAGCCCATTATGGGGGAGACGGGGTGTCCCCAGCAAAGCTCCCTCCTGACCTTTGCTTTTTCCCTACTCGGACAACGCCCATGTTGTTATTCCCTGCTTCAAAGAATGCTCTTCTAGAAGAAGAGATGCAATTCATGGCAATAGGTCACAGGAAAGACCTATTAGATCATCTTACCCCTGCCCTTCCCAGCATCCATCTCCCGGGAAAACTGTTTCTGGCTGGAGTGCGGGTCAGGGATCACACAGAGCAAAGTCCCCACAGCACCAGCCCTGCCCTGGGACGGTCTCCAAAGGGGAAACCCCCAGAGGGCAATTTGGGCACTAATGCTCTGCTTACCAGTGTGACCAGCACCCCGCGGGTGGGACTGGCACAGGAGCTGTCCAGGGACCCAGGTGGGTGGTGGGAGCTGGCAGAGTGACGTGGAGCCCTGTGCCCAAAGCACGGTGGCACAGGGGACAATGGAGCCCTCATGGAGGGAGCACTGGTGAGGGCATGGACACTGCTCCCGGCCTGGCCCCACAGACCTGTCCCTCTCTCTTCCCTTCCCAGTGCTCTGTGACCTGTGGAAATGGGACCCAGAGACGCCCTGTCCACTGCAGCAACAGCACCGGGGCCGCCTGTGACCCTGCAGAGAGACCCAGCCCTGAAAGGGTTTGCTCCTTGCCACAGTGCCAGAAGAAATGGGACGGTGGCAACGCGGACTGGTCTGGCAGCGGCTCCTCCAGCAGGGAGATATTTAATGAAATCCATTACATCCCCAGCAACCACATTGCTAAATTTAACCCCTTAATCCCAAACATCCCGGAGTCCAACGATGTCAATGTCATCACCGAGGAGGACTTCTCAACCAGGAAGGGAAATGTCTTTGTTGATGATTTTTACTACGATTACAACTTTATCAACTTCCATGAGGATCTGTCTTACTACCCCTTCACGGAGAAGGAGACCAAAGGCGAGGAGCCAAAGCCAGAGCTGAGCACTGATGACATGGAGGGGCCCCAGGAGCTGCCCACTGAGGCCCTGCTCACCACCGAGCTGGGAGGAGAGAGCGAGGGCACCAATGAGGAAAACACTTCTGCTCCTGTGGATGAGCGAGAGACAGAGCCTGGGGATTTGGCCATGAATGACCTCCTGAGCATGGTCCCCGAGGATGTGGGATCAGCCACTCCCAGACACACCACGCCTGGCTTTTTGGGTGAGGAGGGGGAGGATACAGTGCTTGTGCCCCACTCTGAGCACCACCCACCCACCCAGAGCTCCGTGAGCCACCACTCTGCAAACAGCCATGGCCATCCGCCCCAGGATGAACCCCATGGAGCTGTGCCCACCAGGAGCAGCCCTGGGCAGGATGCCCCAGTCCCTGGCCTCACTCCTTGGGGTCCCCACCCAGCTGATCCGGTGCCCACAGGCTGGGGCAGCGGTGGCGATGGCCGTGTGAGCACAGAGGGACACGGCACGGCCGGGTCTGCAGGGAGAGGCCACGAGGACTCCAGGGAAATGGGTCTGGCCATCACCAGTGACATTAATGGTGCAGCTCCCCTGCCCACGGAGCAGCATGGGTGGGCAGGAATGCCAGAGGGGGTGTTGGACACGCAGGCAGGTGGGCAATCCCATGGGATGGAGAGGGCAGATCTTTCCCTGCCCACCCCGCAGGCTTCAGGCTGGGAGGTGGCAGGGAGTGCTGGCAGCCCCCACCCTGCTGTGAGTCCCCCTCCTGCGGGTGCTGATGGGGCTCCCATGGGGCAGGAAGGGCACCAGCCAGAGCTCCACACCCCCACAGCCCCCACCTCAACCCCCCTGGTGGCCACAACAGCCCCTCCAGTGTCCTTGTCCCCTGCCACACTTGGGCCAGCCACCCAGCTCACCTCCAGCGGCCTCACCCAGCAGGATGCTCTGGCCCCAGCCATGCCCACAGCCCCAGCTCGTGGCCCACCTGCCCACACAGCAGAGTCCCCCCTGGAATGGGGGACAGAGGGAGTGTCCCAACACCTGGATCCGGCATCACCCCACAGCGAACTGACGTCCCATGGGACCCCACTCAGCGTCACTGCACCAAAGGAACCCTCACCGTGGGCACCCCCAGGGACATCTGCCTCCAGTGACAGGGGGCATGAGTTGTCCCAGCCCAGCCCTTTGGCCCCCCCGCTCTGGGAGAAGAGGCTGGAGGAGGAGGAGGCTCTGCTTCCACCATCGACCACTGCAGCAGCCACTGCCAAGCCCAGCTGGGAGGTCGGGAACTGGAGTGAGGTACGTGGTGAGTCCCATTGGAAGTGTGACATGGCCAGTATGGATGTGAGACCTATCCCTGTCCTGGCTGGCTCTGGGACATTGCTCTTGGCAGCAGTCAGTGCCTGGGGTCATTAGTGCTAATTAAGAGACAACTGGTAACCAAAAGCTAAAGGCACCCAGCACCCCAGGGTGCTGCCCCATTTTCCCCTGAGCTGTGGGCAGCCATGGCCATGAGAATCCTCTGGGGAGAGAACACTAAGCAGGAAGAGGAAGGATTAGTCCCACCCAGAGCAGAAACAACTGGAATGGGCTATGGAGGAGCGTGTTCCTCCTCCTCCCCTGGGCTGAGAGCTGCCCGATGTGGGATTGCTTAGAGGGGAAACGTCCTCTCCCCACATCATCCCACAGCCCCAGTTTACCCAGCACCCTCCCAATGCCCATGGAAGGGGCAGGAGCCGAGTCTCCGGGGACCTTTCTGCGGGGTCAGCAGGCTCCCTCCTTGGCCAGGCCCAGAGCTGGGGGTTTGGGGCGTGGGGATGGCGAGCAGCAGGATCCCTGTGTTGCAGTGCTCGGCCACGTGCGGCGTGGGCGCGGTGTGGAGGCCCGTGCGCTGCAGCAGCGGCAGCGACGGCGGCTGTGCCGCGGCCGACAGGCCCGTCCCCGCCCGGAGGTGCTCCCTGAGACCCTGCTCGGCCTGGCGTGTGGGCAACTGGAGCAAGGTAGGGGAACCTGCGGGGAGGGAGGGTCCCCAAAACCCACGGGACAAGGCGGGCGTGGGGTCACACCTGCTCTTGGGGAGGGCTCTTGCCCCGCGGCTCACAGAAGCGGATGGTGAAGGTTTGCGTTTGCCACAGAGTTTAAACTGCTTATCCCACAGTATTTTCATTTTTCCTGCTCTTGGGCTGGTAAAAAAGTCAGGAATTTGCAAAAGCTGAACAAAGTGATTTGAAAGGCCGGGTTCGGTGGCACTGGACAACCTGGTCTAGTGGGTGTGGGTGGCACTGGACAACCTGGTCTAGTGGGTGTCATCCCTTGGCAGAGGCTTGCACGAGATGGTCTTTAAGGTCCCAAACCATTCTGTGATCAGTCTCTGGACAATGTTCTGGCCGCTCTACACTGCCAGGGGATGTTTGCATTTGGGTTGGGTGAATTCAGTAGGTTCGGTGGTGGGTAGGTTCGGTGGTGGGGAGCAGCCCTCCTTGCTCTGGGTGGTTGCTGTTCCTTGGGATCATCAGTTCTTTAAGGCATAAAGACTGTTCTTGTTACAACTGGAAACCACCTGGTTTCAGAGGGGTGGTAGTGACAGATGAGCTGCTTGGCCTAGAGCAAGAGGGGAAAGGAGGTTGAGTGTCAACTCAACCCAACCCAAGGCAGAGCATGTCCCTGGGGTCACCTCCCATTCCCACAGGGATTCCCCCTGCACGGGCCCTCGCTGCCCTTCCCCAGCGTGGTGCCCTGTCCTTTCCCAGTGCTCCAGGAGCTGCGGTGGGGGCACGAAGGTTCGGGACGTTCACTGCATTGACACCAGAGACCAGCGGCTGCTGCGGCCCTTCCACTGCCAGGCCGTGCTCTCCCAGCCCCCGGCACAGCTGCCCTGCCAGAGCGCGCCGTGCCTGGACTGGTACACCTCCTCCTGGAGAGAGGTAGGGGCTGGCCAGGGGCTGGCTGGGGGGACAGCTCCTTCCACCCCCTGCCAGGGCAGGGACACCTTCCACTTTCCCAGGCTGCGCCGAGCCCCATCCAGCCTGGCCTTGGGCACTGCCAGGGATCCAGGGGCAGCCACAGCTTCTCTGGGCACCCTGTGCCAGGGCCTCCCCACTGTCACAGGGAGCAATTCCTTCCCAATATCCCATCTAACCCTGCCCTCTGTCAGTGGGAAGCCATTCCCTGTGTCCTGTCCCTCCATCCCTTGTCCCCAGTCCCTCTCCAGCTCTCCTGGAGCCCCTTTAGGCCCTGGAAGGGGCTCTGAGGTGTTCCTGGAGCCTTCTCTTCTCCAGGTGAAGACGCCCAGCTCTCTCCGGGGCAGAGGGGCAGCGCTCAGCCCCTGACGGAGCTCCCCGTTTGTCCCGCAGTGCTCGGAGCCGTGTGGCGGCGGGGAGCAGGCGCGGCTGGTGACGTGCCCGGAGCCGGGGCGCTGCGAGGAGACGCTGCGGCCCAACAGCACCCGGCCCTGCAACACCCAGCCCTGCACCACCTGGGTGGTGGGGTCCTGGGGGCAGGTGAGCGGGGGCTGCTCCCCTCCACGGGGAATTGCTGGGAATGGCGGGATCCCAGCACTCCAACCAGCCCGGGCGCTGCTGCAGTGACACACTCCTGGGCGCTGGGGTGGCACTGGGGTGGCACTGGGGGCTCTGCAGGACACGGGGAGGGGTCCCCCAGCCTGACCCCGGGGTCCCACTCCGCAGTGCTCGGCTCCCTGCGGAGGGGGCATCCAGCGGCGCCAGGTCAAGTGCATCGACACCAGGACGGGGGTGGCCGAGGAGGACAGCAGCCTGTGCGACCACGAGCCCTGGCCAGAGAGCACCCAGAAGTGCAACCCCCAGGACTGCGACAGCTCCGAGCCGGGTGAGCAGCAGTCAAAACCAGTCTGAAAAATTATGTGGAAAGTCTGTGGGGAGATGGAGCGAGTGTTTCGTACATGGATTGTGAAAGGCTGACTTGGGTAATTGATAATTAAGTGGGAATGTTATAACCGTCTATAAATGTCCAGAGCATCCGTCCCTCAAGGGGCCAGGCAGGGTTTTGCTGGCACAGATGTGAGCTGGGATGTGCTTGTTAAAGTCAGTAGTGTCACCCAGCACAGGGACACCCGAGGGACCCTGTGGGCTGTGGGGTGAAGGGACCCCAATAAGGGGCAATGGGGCATTCAGGAAAAGGAAAGCAGAGGGGAATACCCGGTGATGGAGCTCTCAGGAACCTGTTTAATGGTAAAGCCCCAGAACACAAGACTTGTGAAATAAGCTGGGCCCAGCATTAGAAAATGGAATAAAAGAGGAGTTCTCCAGCATCTTCAGGTGCCCCAGGGAGCCAACCCCATTTTAACCCATTTTTCATTTACCTGCCCCGCTGCAGCCACAGTGCTTGGCCACACCATGGGCACTACTTGGCTTCTCCTCCCTCCTCAGCTCACAGAGATACATCCCAAGCACCAGGCAGTTCCCCGGGAGACAGAAATCTGGGGGCTGCAAGGGTTAACAGCACTTACAGAAAAGCAATATAATGAGGGATTAGATGTCACTGGTATCAGTATGTCAGTCATTTATCAGCTTTATCTTTTTAATGTGTCTGTGCAAAAGAAAAGCTCTTTGGCTGCCCAGAAAGTATTGTTGGACCTTCAGGAGGTTGGCTGGACACAGGGAGGGCTGAGAGATGGAACAGGGTGGGCAGGGGGGCAGCAGTAGCTGGTGTCTGGAGGAGAGGAGCCGGATCCATGGCTGCATCCCTGAGGTGCCCTCTGCAGCCTGGGACACCTGCTCCACCCTTCCAGCTCTTTGTGTTCATCCTGTGTCCAGGGTGTTCCTATTCCAGAGTGGGCAGGAGCATTAGCTTTGGTTAACTGGGATTTGGGCACCGGCACTGTTGGCCATCAGGGTGTTTTTAGCCATTAATCTGCTCCTTTTTGGAGCATTTGCAGGGCCACGGGGCACTCCAGCATTTAGGAAATGATGAGTCAGCCCTGCTCAAGAAACGACGTGCGGTTCCGGCTGTTTTGGTCAGGGGAAAATTTCCGTGCCAGGCTTGGTGATGAGAGCTGTGGAGCCAAGGCTAGACCAGAATAACCACTGAGATGTGTAGGAAGCACACAAATAAATGGTAAAATCCTGGATCAAAAATGACATAAATGCTCTGGCTGCAGCCCAGGGCAGGAAACGCCTCTTGGAAATACAAACGTTTCCAGCCAAAGCATGAAGGGGAACAAAACTTTCACATGGCAGGAAATCCCAGATGTGTAAATGCACAGGCAAAGGCTCCCAGAAAGACATAAATGTAACTCCAGCCCTTTCCTGTGCTTTAAGGGATCTTTACTGCATAAGATGGATTCAGGCTGGAACGATCCACGTTTTTGTGAGGAGCACAAGGAGCCTCTCCCTCCTCTGGCATGAGGTGCTCTGGTGCCAGCAGAACCAGGGCTGGATCTGTGAGTGGTCATGTCCTCACTGGACACAGAAGTGCCAATAACCCCAGAAGGGTCTAAATGTTCAAACCATTATCAGATGGATTTTTAGCAGAGATGAAGGGTGGGATTGTGAAACAAACATCTCACAGCAATCGGCTCCTCAATTAAAGGAGGTCGGGATTAATTAGAACCAGAGTCCTGAGCTGTTGCCAGGTTATAAATTAATTGAAGATTCCACCGAGGTTATTTTTGAATGTGGCTGCTGTCTTACAGCTGCAGCCAGCTGTGAGTGTGTCCTTAGATGGCTCCTGGGAGCTTCAGAGCCGTGGGCACCCCAGTGCCTCCGTGTGATGCTCCAGAGGCTGGGGACATTTATCTGGGAATTGTTTGTGGTGTCTTGGAAAGGAGCTGAGCCCCAGGTCCTGCATGAGGGCCTGGAAAAACCTGCAGCAGTTTATCCAGCAGATCAGAGAGATTTAAACCAGGAAAGTGGGAATTGCTATGTAGTGGAGGAGGAAGCAGGGGATGAACAGAGCTGGTCACTCAGCTGGTCACTGCAGGGTGGTGGCTGTGCTGGACATGGCTTTTGGGCAGATACTGGTGCTGGAGACACATCCCTGCTCAAGACAGAGCAGGGCAGCCCCAGGTGCTCCTTGTGGTC
Source organism: Daphoenositta chrysoptera (assembly GCA_013397915.1). Taxonomy (NCBI): domain Eukaryota; kingdom Metazoa; phylum Chordata; class Aves; order Passeriformes; genus Daphoenositta; species Daphoenositta chrysoptera. Next base: position 146,462 of record VZRO01003123.1, read on the forward strand.
CTGCCATGGAATGAATCAGTTCCCTCATGCCCGTTTCTCCAGATCCGATACTGGGGAGGTCTCTGAGTTCCCCAGATTTGCCCCAGGCAGGTGCCAGGCAGGTGATGGGGCCAGTTCTTGGCTCCAACAGCAAACACAGCTGTTCCACAGGTGTCTCAGCTTGGAATTCCAGAGGGATGAGGTAAAGACTTCACTGGTTCAAGGACAAGTGTGTATAAAGTGGTGCAGTTCCTTTGGGAGCGGGACAAAGCAGCGGGATGGAGCTCAGCCCTGTGTCCCGGGAGCTCAGCCCCATGTCCCAGGAGCAGCCAGCACAGGGGATCGTGCTGGGGGGCTGTGGGAGCTGCAGTGCCTGGGGGGGCCAAGGAATGAAGCCCCTGCTCACACTAGGTCAGTCCCAGACATCCATCACTCTCCCCCTGCTCCCATTTGCTGGCTCATTATCCAGGGCTGGCTGGATCTCGAGTTGCCACAAGATTAATTGGCAATTAAACGTGGTGCTCCTGCTTGCTCTGAGTAAGGAAATGAAATTGTTTGTGGTTCTGCAAGTCACAGAGTTCGTCCACAAGGGATCCATGTGGGAAATAATTGCAGCAAATCCCAATTTTCTCTGTCGTTTGAGCGTGTAAGTCCCTATCTGAGTGGTGAGGCCAGGAGGTGCTGCTGAGTGAGGCATGGAGAGCAATTAATTAACTGCTAATTAACAACAGGAGTCAGCGGGAAAGGGGTGCTCAGGAAAGGACTCCCTCTTTTGATAAATGTAGGAGAACGATGTTACCCGCAGCAGGGCTGACACCTGAAAACTGTGGGGTTTGTGGTTTTCTCCCAGTTTTCCCAGCTGTGGCTGTGTCAGTGCCAGCCTGTGCAGGCCAAGCTGGCGTCTGGGGGTACATCCCATCCATCCCATCCATCCCATCATGCTGACCAGAGACCACAGGGAGGCACCTCGGCCCCAGAGCAGGACCCTGGGATAATTTAGTTGTTAAATTCGGCCCTGGCTCCGAGAGCATCCCAAGGGCCAGAGGTCAGCAGCCTAATTCCCTGGATTTGCTAGCTCAGCTCTACGCTCAACCTTTCCTTGTTTTTACAAAACGTGTTCCAGGAAGTTTATTTTTCCCAGGAATAAAAGTAAAAGCTTAGGTCTGGCTGGCAGAAGCTTAAATGAAATTTAAAGCAACTTCCACACCGACCTAAAAAAACAGCCAAAAAAAAAGTGGGGGTTTTCAGTCTCTAATGTGCTGACTTAGCCTGGATTTTTAAAGCCCTGCTTTAAGCTATTTCTTTAGCCTAAAATTTGGCATGGACTTATGGAACGTGTGTCCAAATGAAGTGTGAGGATTACATTAAAAAATTGTTAATAGAAAGAAATAGCAGTAAAAGGATTAAATGAAAATTGGGTGGGTTCTGTAGGTCCCTCTCTGAAGAGCTGACAAACTAAGTGCTTATTACAGCTTCCCTTGCCCAAGACCGAATTCCAGGGAGGAATCATGAGCTCAGCCAAGAGTTTTAGACCTGAGCCTGACCCCGCACACATCCACCCTGAGACTGCATCAGGATCTGGGAAAGTGATGGGAACTCAACCCCTCAGCAACTCCCATTGACTTCACTGAGTTCAGGGAGCGTTTGGAAAACTCTCTCAGGCACAGGGTGGGATTGTGGGGGTGTCCTGTGCCAGGAGTTGGACTGGATGATCCCTGTGGGCCCCGTCCAATTCGGGTGTTTTATAATTCTATGAGGTCATTTTGCTTTGGGGCCCTGGGGTCCTGCCGGGGTCTCATGTAAGGTCAGCAGAACCTCCAGCCAAGGGTGGTGGCTCCTCTCCCCCATTCCCAAGCCCATCCCAGCTGTCTTCCACAGTAACCCCGTACCTTTGTGGATAAAGAGGTGTTCAGAGAGCAGTAACCCCTGGCAGGGTGGGCTCATTGCTGCCTGGGCATGGTGCAGGGACAGGAATTTCCTGACGGGCCCAGGGTGCTGACCTGTTGGAAAGGGATCAGGAAAGAGTAAACGGCCACTCCAGGCCTGGAAAGCAGCCTCCCAGTGTGAGCCTCCAGCAGCCTGGCCCTCACAGCTCTTTCCAGGGAAGGCAGGAGGCAGCTTGGTTGTTATCCATAAATAACTTTCTAGGAAGCTGCGATAAACGCAGCAAGCGCTAAAAATACCAAGGGGCTGGGCAGGGTCTGCCTGGGCAGAGCATCCCCCAGCAGTGCTCAGGCCATTCCCACCCACTCATGGGCATCCAGGCTGATTCCCACTCTCATGGGACGCCCCTGAGGTGTTTTAGGAGCCCTGCTGAGCCATCCCTGTCCTGCAGCAAACGGGGATACATGTGTTCCTGTGCTCCAATGTCCCGACGCAACAGGGCCCTGGGGGTTTAGGGGATGCCTTGTGGAGCCACAGGGATGCACCCAGGGAATATTATCCTGAGAGCCCAGTGGAGCATAGCACCAACAAGCACTTCCCTTTCTCTGTTGGCTCCAGTGGTCTCACAGCACGTCTGGGATGTGCTGAAGTCCTGGCCCGTGCAGGATGTGCTGCACATCGCTGGGCTGTGCAGAGATTTCTCATCTGCTCTGCTCACCCAGCAGGGAAAATGCATATTGTCCCAGCACACAGGGGCTGGAGCGAGCCCCCAGCCTGGAGGGGTGATGTGAAGCCAGGATCCCCTTGATCCCGCTCTGTCAGCACTGTTGGATCCAGCAGTGCCGGTGATAAATGGCTTTTTTGGGGCACAGGGACGCTCTGGCCAGGCACAAAGAGCTGCAACTCGGGAGGCAGAGAGGAAATACCTCAGTTGAAACAGAAAATAAATTTTAGAGCAGTGTAGTGACCTTCTCACTGCGGGGCTGGGGGAGGGGGCTGTGACTGAAATCCCAAACCAGGGGAGAAGTCTCTGCTCTGCATCTGCCGCGTCCTTCGCATCGGCCGCGGGTCGGCTCATCCCGTGGGAATCGGGGCAGCAGCCGTTCCCTCGGCACAGCCTTTGTTCCCAGAGGGGACAGGGCGAGGGGCAGTGGTCAGCGAGAGCTCCCCTGGCTCACTCCTGGTGCTTCCCCTACAGAGAATTGTCCTGAGAAAGATAAAAGCCCATTTGCCTGCCCCATTTCTGCCCCTGCTCTGCATGGTTCTGGTGGACAGTGCCCAGGAAGAAGCAATGGGGGGGTTGGCCCCAGAGTGCATCAACTCTCCTTCTTTCCAGAGAAAAGCTGTCATTTATTTTAATTCCTTGTACAGGAGGTAAAATTGGAATCACAGAATAATGGATTTTAAGCTTAGGCTCCTTTTTGAATTGGTGTAATTTAAGCAAGTCTTACACCACTGGGTGAGAAGCTGCAGGCTCAGGGAGTCATGCCTTGCTCTGAGATAAAGTAGAGAAGGAGGAAATCAAAAATTCAAACAAACCAACTATGTATTCATGTAAAGAGTGTGTATTTGGTGATGGGTGTCTGCTGCTGGACTGAGCCCAGGCAGGGCCTGGTGGAGCCTGGTCTGGCTGGTGATGGAGTTGGGGCCTCTGGTGGCACAGGGAGGGCTCTCCCCTCCTTGCCACCTTCCCATGGTGTCCCACGCCATCCATGGGATGATGTCACACAGCATGGGTGGCAGGTGTGAGACAGTTTCAGGTGGGATGTCCCACCCACCCTCTCGCTCCCGGGGCAGCGCTCGCGTCTGCCCTGCTGTGAAACCCAAACCCCTGACCTGGCCCTGGAGTGGGAGCTGGGATTTCCAGACGGTTTGCAGGGAGGAAACAGTTCCTGCAAACATTTTGCTCAGCCTGGGGGTGACTCAGTTGGGGTGGCCGGGCTGTGGCCCGTGGCCACCACAGCCACTGCTGCAGCTGCCCGGGCACTGCCCAACAGCAGAGCTGGGGCTGCCACTGGAGCAGCCGTTCCCAAACAATGCCCGTCCTCAGAGCAGCACCAGCGTTGTTTTGAGGGCTGCAGGACACCTGCAGGAAGCAAACCAAATGATGCAGGTTCTCAAAATAACCTAAACAATCCAAAGAAAAAGGAATGCTGGCCCTTCTGCTGTTCTGCTGTCACTGGGGGGGCTGGGGACTGGCAGGAGGTGTCAGTACGGGGAGGTTTGTCCCCCTGAACCTCACCTCTGTTTCCTGGGAGCATTGCTGCGCTGGGAAGATGCTTTGGAGCTGCCAGCAGCAGCACAGGTGTGGTTTCTACTGGGAGTGGGAAATGCCTTGGCTGCCCAGTGCCCAGGTGCAGGACGGCTCTGCGCTGGGGGAGCTCTGTCTGTGTCTCTCCAGCCAGTGCCAGCTTCCATAGAATCCTGGCATGGTTTGGGTTGGAAGGGACCTTAACGATCATCTCATTCCACCCCCTGCCATGTGCAGGGGCCTTTTCACATCAGACACCTGATGACCCTGGTGCCACTGGCACTGACACCCTCCTTGTCCTCCTCCCTTTTCTCCAGGTGTCCCCTGCGAGCGCGACCGCCTGACCTTCACCTTCTGCCAGACGCTGCGGCTGCTGGGCAGGTGCCACCTCCCCACCGTCCACGCCCAGTGCTGCCGGAGCTGCCGCCAGCACGGGCTGCTGGCAGGGCCCGGCCGCGACCGCGGCGACGAGCGGCTCTCCCGGAGGTGACAGGACCGTCCCCAAGGCGCCGGGATCCGCGGTGCCTCCCTGTGGCTGCTGGGCCACGGCCAGCACTGGTGGCTCTGCCACAGCCCGGGGATGCCCCGGGCTCTCTCATTCGTGCTACTCTCTAACGGTGCTCAAACCATCAGTGGGGCTGGTGGGGCTGGGGGTGCAGATCCCGCTGCTCCCGACGGACATTCCAGGGCCTGTCGGGGTCACGCTGCCCTGGGGGACCAGCAGGGAAGCATTTTGGGGAAGGGGAACTGAAAGCAGCAGTAATTTGGGGAAGAGCTCTCAGAAATGCTTATGGTGCTATCATTTGACATTTGCAGCCTCTCAAAGGTGTTGGCTGGCCAGCACAAACCTTGACTTTTGTTATTATTTTTATATCTCTGAAGTGAGCATCCAGCATTCCACCAGCTCTGCTGACCCTTTGGGGTGGGATTTTTTTTCCATTAAGGGACTTGAAGCTGGCAACCCATTCCTGTAATTTTCATTAAAATGTTTACGCACTGAAGCTAAATAGATTTAACTTAAGAAGTGGAGACAGGACGGAGAAATAAAGTTTCGGCTTCAGTTGGGGGTGTGCAGGGCTCTGTACCCCGTCTCCCCACTGCTGGCTTTCTCTGGAGCAAAGGGGATCATCAGGGACACCAAGGTTTGGAGTCCACCAGTGCATTCCCTTGCATCATTTGGGCAGGAGAGGGAAGCTGCCCTGGCAGTGAGTGGCACATCCCCTCCCTCGTGGGCAGCCAAGTGCTCAGTCCCTGGATTTCTGTATGTGTAGCAGTGTAATGCTCGGTTAAGGTGTTTTTCTGTGGCCTTACAGGCTAAACCCTTTTTTTCCTGCTTATCTAGATTCTCCTCTGTTAAGGTTAGCTGATTTTTAACTAGAATATCCAATTCACTCTGAGGCACAGCCCTTACCGCCTGCTCCTGGAGCAGTGTGGGAATTAATCTCTCCCTGTCTTGGGGAGGGTTTGCTGGCAGTTTGGTCTATGGAGGAGGGCAGGAGCATTTAGGTAGGAATTCCTTTCCCTATTACTCTTCAGGCTGTGGAGGATGCCCAGAAACTGGGGGACCTTTAAGGGCAATGCTCCCTGCACTGGGCAGAGTCCGGCTGGAGCCCGTCCCGGGCTGCACAGCCAGCACCAGGTGCATCTCCCTGGGCTGTCGGGAGCAACACTCAGTCCAAACAGGGAAATTCCTGTGTGTGATTTGTATGTAAAACACAAGCCATGACTTCACCATTTGTGCTGTATTCTGTTCTGAGGTGGTGTAAATTTTTTATGTTCCAAGGGCCTGTGTTCAGTCCTGATTTCCTTGTCCCCAGCACCAGCTGTCCCGCACCCTGCCACCCTCCCAAGATTGCGAAGGGACAGCCCTTGTGTTGGGGTCTGATGGCCACAGCTCATGAGTGTGTTAAATTAAACAGTTACTGAAGGAAACAGGTGGATTTCACATTTTCTTTTCCCCTTGGGGAATTCTGAGGGAGTTTTCAGTTAATTGGAGATGGTTCAGGCACTGGCAGCAGGAAGGAACGATCAGTTTGCATCTGAAAATTATTCACAGCTCATGTTTGCAACTGGAATTTGTTGATTAAAACATGAGCTGGGTTGATGGGGTAAATCAGTTCTGCAAATCGATTTATTTGTGGCACAGGATCTGGTGAGCCCCTCCTGCGGTGCCTTTCCATGTGCCAGGTCCCATCTGTGGCTGGTTGAGGGCACGGGACAATCCCTCCTGTGGGACACCAGGCCATGGCCAGAGCCCGGTGCCCACCTGTACCTCATGTCCCTGGGGTCCCCAGCAGGACCTTTGTGTCTCTTTGGCACAGGGAAATGCAGCAGCCAAGGAGAACCTTTTCCTTTCAACCAGAAACCTCTCCATTTCAACCCCAAACCTTCATGTTTCAGCCCCAAATTGGTCCCTGGAAGGTCCAGCCCCGCCAGGTGGGGAGCACTGGGGTTTGCAGAGTGTGGTGGCCCCAGCCCTGCTGTGACCTTCAGCTGTCACAAAGAGCCCCGGGCTGGGGTGTCCCTCTGGGAAGGGCTGAGCCAAACCCATTCCCAAGCACCTGGGCCGGGAGCTGCAGGATTTACTGCAGACCCAAACCACAGCAGCCCCTGAGCCCAGCAGTGCCCGAGGGGTGTGTGGGCACTGAGGCTGGAAAAGGTTGGATCACAGTGTGGGAATTTCTGTATGGAGGGCAGTTCATCTGATTTTTAGCCACGTAACAAGCCAGGCCTCCCATCAGCACAGAAAGTGCATTATCAGTGACAGTAACACACATCTGGCTTAAATATGTGCAATATTTTCTTTCAGTTAGACACCTCCAGTGAGTGTCTCTGCAAAGAGGCTCTCCACAAGGGCCTGGAGTGACAGGAGAAGGGGGAATGGCTTCCCACTGACAGAGGGCAGGGTTGGATGGAATATAGAAGTGCCTTTTTTCTTCTTCTAAAGATGCTTGTATTGTCTCAACACCAGCAGGATGTTATTCAGACAGAGCTGCTGCAGTGGGGCAAAAGGGAAGGAGGAAAGGGCTGATGGATCAAAAGATACTTGAAATAGGATCATGGAATAGTTTGGGTGGGAAGGGACCTCGAAGCCCATGCAGTTCTTCCCCATGGCAGGGGATGGAACTGGATGGGCTTTAAGGTCCCTTCCCACCCAAACCATTCCGTGATTCCATGATCTCCTGGAAGACTCTCTGAGAGAGTCTTGGCTTCAGATCAGAAGTCAGACCTTTGTGCCTCCCTTGGTCACCTCCAGACATTTCCATACTGGAGACAGGAAGGAAGAGGAGCTCGTTAACTGGGAAGCAGCAGCTGCTTGTGGAGGAGCTTGTTTGTGTCTCAGATCCACGGGAACACTCCAAGCGCTTCCGCAGCCCCGGGAGCCGCTGGCTCTCCTGGCAGAGCACCTGTGGTTCGGAGCTCTCAGACCTCACCAAGGGCCTCTGTCCAGCCCAGATGATTTCAGCTGGAGGATTTTAATTCCCAAGGAGCCAGAGGGGTCATCAGTCCTTCATCAGCTGCATGGACTGGGGAGGGGCACTGTCCCAACTCAGGCAGGAGAGGAGGCAGTGATTTCAGTGGGATCAGGAACAGCTCAAGTCCCACCTGTCCTCTCCAGATAATAATAAGAGATGGGTTTGTTTTCCTCTTGTTCTTAAAACCTCCTTGTGCTACACAGAAAGCGTTCACAGGCGCAGCACAGAGGCACAGCAAAGCCAGGACAGCAAGGGAAGGATTTGAAAAATTTCACTGGTTTGTCTTCTTGTTTGGATTTTAATTGGCAGCTGATCCCTGCCAGCTGCTCCGGTGGAGAACAGCCTTCATCCACCCATCTCGGAGTGCTGCACCCCGGCACTGCTCCAGCAGCTCATCCCGGGACTGCCTGTTGCAGAGGGACATTCCCGGTGGGAAGTAAAGCACAGAAAACAGGAGGAGGGAAGGAAGGGAGGGAAAGGAGCAGCCCCACTCCTCAGCTGGTACCGAGGCACGGTGTGTTTGCTCACCCAGAGCAACCATTTGGTTGGGAAATTCAATAAAGCTCTTCCACATGTGCTGTGGGAGGGGAGGGAGGCTCCGCAGAGCCGGGGCAGGGCTGCCACAAACCCACAGCCCCCGGCCCCTGAGCTGCACTGAGGGAAGGCTCAGCCGGGTGTAAACATTTAGAAATATCTACGTGCTAATAATAGCTCTGTCTCTACACGCAACTGCTCCGCTGCCATCTGTGGTGAGTAATAGTTACCCCCCGAGTAAAGTGTGTGTAAACACGAGCCCTTTGCACAGCCCTGGGGCCGGCGGGCCAGCAGAACAGTCCCCGTCCCTCTTCCTCCGCGCTTACTCCCCTTTGCAAGGACCCGCAGCCTGGGGGTCTGGGATGGAAACGTGATTTCAGACCTGGAAACGCCAGCTGGAAGTCCCGCGGCTGCTGTAAATGCCTTTGCATGTCAGGGGTCTGGCAAAGGGGCAGAAGGATGATGCTGGCTCTGCCTGGGGGCAGTGGAGGGATGGGTTCCGTGCTATGCTGAGGTTTGAGGCGAGCCAGGAGCTAAACCCGGGCTCGGGGTGCTCCCTCCTCCTTGGAGGGCGATCTGATGGGCAGGAAGGTGCCCGCCAGCAGCTGCCCTGGCTGAATTCCCCGCAGCTCCGAGCTCTGGGGGTTTGCTGTGCTCTCTGCTCCTCCCACGGCCCTGCAGGCACCTCCCGAGCTGCTCGGAGCCCCTGGAGAGGTGCAGCCCCGGGAGCGCATCCTCCTGCCGGGATACCTGGGGATACGTGGCGGGGAGAGCGTGGAGCCCCTTCCAGCTCAGAGCATTCCGTGATTTACCCCAGAAAACGGCACCGAAAGGACAGAACCGCCACAGCTCAGCTCAAACCCGGCACTGCCCGTTCCTCCACTCCCAGCTTCTCCAGCAGAGCCGGATGGCTCCGCAGCCGACGGGCACCAGGGGCCGGCCCGTTCCCTTCCCGGGATGGCCCCGGAGCCGGGCGGGTGGGGATGCTCCTCCCGGCACAGCAGTGCCGTGGGCTGCTGGTGCCCTCTGCAGTTGCCTCTCTCTGCTGTAAATGCAAAGGATTCTTAATATGAATGAACAATTTTCGTACTTGGAGATCCAGGTGAGGGCGGTGAGCCGTGTGTGTCTTCCCGGGTTTGGAGGAACCTCCCGTGTTCCTCCAGGAACATCCCGTGTTCGTCCAGCACCTCAAATCCTGCCCGATGGGATCCCCCTGGAGCTGTTCCCCCCAGGGTCTCCTGCTCCCTGGCTGTTCCTCTGTCACCCCCACGGTGTCCCCAAAGCCCGATGGCAGCAAAGCCTCTGCCCACCCCGGTCTGTGGGGCAGCAGTGACAGGGACGGGCAAAGATCCCAAGCCCAGTTAAAATGGAAATGCTGGAAACTGCAGCAGTTCCTGGGGAGCCACCTCCCAGTGCCCCAGCAATGATCCACTCCCTGAGGAACTGGGAATATTCCTGGTTTCAGAGGCCTGGTTTTGGGATCTGGTCCATCTCCCCAAATGTTTGCTCTGGAGAAGAACTTTTAATCTCTGTGCCCCAGCACAAACCCCTCAGGGCTAAGGATCCCAGGGCACTGCAGAAGCAAGGAGAGTCACCTTCTGGTCACCAGAGCATCCCATTCCCTGTCCTCCAAGCTTTTGTCAGAGCTGGGAATGTCATTTTGGTGGTGCCACCGAGCTGTGCAAGGGCAGCAGGCACAGAGTGGCCCCGAGGAGCCCATCCAAGGAGAGCAGCTGCTATCTGGTGGCCACAGGATCCACAGAACCTCCTTGCTGGCAGAGATATCTGCATTCTGAAATGAAAGTGTCAACCCCGCTCCTGGAGAGCAAAAAAAAAAGCTAATTCCAGGAAAGAAGCCAACATAATAATGGCAGCTCAGGCTCCCTGGAGTGTTTGATCCATCCCTGCAGGAGTTACCTTCCTAGATCCTTCCCAGCAGTGGGGTGGGATGCAGGACATGTGTCCCCCTGTGCTGGCACATGAGGCACATTTGTCCATGGGGAGCTTGAAATTTAACTAAAATTTAATTGAAGCCGAGTAACTGAAGTTAAGTATTTTTTCTTATGTGCAGGAACCTGTGGAAAAAGGGGATTGTTTTCTCCCCCACCTTTCTCCAGCGCCCCCCCCCCTCCCCCTTAATTAATTTTTTCAGCTATTTTGGCATTGAGGGGAGGGGCCTTGCTGTGCCATGGAGCAGTTCACTGGTTTACCAAGGGGAACATTCCCCCTGTTTCTAACGCTGGAGTCCACTCCATCCTTCCACACCCTCAGGAAAGCTTTATGGGGATTATTAAAATGGCTACAAATCCCTGAAATCCCAACAGATGTTTGCACTGCGCTCCAAGCATCTCTCACCATTGAACCAGCCATGAACCACTGGAGCACTCCCGGGAGGAGCAGCTCCCTAAATCCCTCAGGAACCACTACAACAGATCCTGAACACCACGGCACTGGGAGGAGGAGCTGGGAGGGAACTGCCTAATTCCCAGGGACAGGTAAATCCATGCTCAGACCCAGAGCTGCAATGGAACCCTGGGGAACGTCTCCAGTGAGAAACAGGGGGCAGCTGGAAATGTTACGGGTGCTCCAGGTAAGATTAGTGAGGGAGCAGCGACAAGGAGCAGGGGAGGGGGAGCCAGCAGAAGGAACACGGGAATGGGAGCCAGCAGGAGGAGGGGCTGTGGGATGCTCTCACCTCCCACTCTGCAGGAAAGTCAGAAGGAAAAACAGATCAAACTGCTAAGATTGGTAAGACTTGTCCATAGGGAAAAGTCACCCACAGGGTGGTTATAAAGCAAAGCTTCCATGATCAGAAATGTGTAGCATTAACAGGGAAAAGAGCACAAATATTTAGCAGGAATTGTAAAAATCTTGTTCGAGTCCAGTCCCTCAGCTCCAAATTACTTTTGTGAATTAATTTCAGCTTTAATGTTTATCAACACCAAAGAAGCTGAATGAAATTAATTTGTCTAATAGAAATCTAAACTTAATCCTTAAGAAAAAACAAGAACAAATTCATTACTCAGAAAGCAGCATTTCAGTACAAGAATCTGTTTTATTTTTACAGTGCAGTGATTGAAACAATGTAGAAATTTAACTTGCAAAACTGAATTTATATCACAATGTCTCTCAGAAGGCAATGCAGATGTGTTGCTTTGAATCACAAAATATTCCTCTGGACACCAGAAATTAAAAACTCTCAGCACTATACACTGGACTTTCTTTAGAGACTGATTCCTCATAATTTAAATCTATCTTATAAACAATTTCTCTTTAAAAAACACGTGGAAGATAAAAAGAACTCAAGTATTAAACCCAAGGCCTTGATTATTATTATTTTCCTCAGTTTGTGGCAGGGCTGTCCCCAGGGGCAGTGTCTCTAGTCGGGCTCAGTCACGCACTGCTCCACGATCTCCCGCAGGTTCGGGTTCTCCATGGCTGCTGCCACCCTCTCCTTGTCATTGATCTGCTTGTTGACTGCAAAACACCCAGGACGGGGGGATCAGGAGCTCCCAGGGACACCTGAGGGCGTGGGAGTGCTCAGGAGAAAAGGACATTACACGGAGGATTCTGGGAAATGGGGGACGAGACAAACGAAAGCTCAGTCACAACAAAACAACCATGGGAAATCAGTAATTTTTGGCACTTCTCTAGTTTAGGAAAGGGATGTAAGGTGTTCCAATGACAGTCCCAAAATCAAGAGTGAAACTCATGATAAATTAGTAGCCCAGGCTCTCCAGGGTCAGTTTCTAGCTATTTAACCAAAACAACCCATTTTGGCCAGACACTGGATGCTCGAGCCCAGGGCACTGCCTGGACCCCAAGGCTGCTTAAGGCAGTGCCTGGGTCTGGCTGTGCAGAACATCCTTGTCCTGCAAGCTTTACTTCAAAAACTGACTGAGAAACATCCACTTTTGTTGTGAAGATTTCAGCACAGCGAAATCAACGGGTGAGGCAGCTCTTCATGTTAATTATTCAGCAGCACCTCCTTTTGTTACAAACCCAACACCTGCAAGAACTGAGGGAGTTTTGTTATGAAACCAAACCAGGTGGTCCCAGAGTCACCACAGCTTTGGAAACACCTCGATGCCTTTGGTTTGCAAGCTTTCACAGGGTATTAATTTCTGGAAAGGCAGGGGAGGAGAGGACCCCACAGAGCACAAAGAGGCTGAAGCAGCAGCATGCACAGGCTCTACTCACTGTCCTCCTCAGTGGAATGTGTGCCCTCTGAAATGTAGATTTCCAGCTAGAGAGAGATCAGCAGTGTTAGGAGCACCACAACAGTGGAATATATTCCTTCCTGGAAGTAAAACACCGTCCCCCATACACACAGTGCCTGCCACCCTGCTGCTACAGCAGGGGACTTCACACTCTTCAGCTGGGAGCATGGAGCCAGCAGCTCTAAAAACAAAACAACCACCCAAAAATCCACAGCAGGAATCCTCAGGTAATTAATTTATTCTATAAACTATTGTGGTAAAGTCTGTAAAGGTCTGTAAATCACTGTGTTTAATTTAGGGAGGTTGCCATTAATTCATGCAGTTTAAAATGGGCTTCAAACCAGGCACTTTACCTTGTGTCTAAAAGGCAAACATCTCTGAAGTTTTATTCTTAAACAAAGGCCTGTTAAAACAGAACACAAAAGAGATTTTCCTGTAAAATTCAAGGTTTGAGGTGCATTTTCAGGGAATCCATATTTAACAATCAGTGTAACTGACAACGTCCTTTTGTATTCTGAGCAGCACAAGCCACAGAGGGACTGAATGATTCTTGGTTTGACCCTTTGGGTGCAGCTTCTCAGGTAAATTCTCACCTGCCTTACAAGCTTGGGAGGTCTCTGGTCTCTAAACACCTCCTAGAAACACTAAATAGAGACAAATTCCTGCATTCCCAGCTTTCTTTGGTATTTTTCATACAGCTTCCCAGCCATCCTGTGGCTGCATCTGTACTGAGGGGAGTGCTTGGATTGTTCTTCAGTATTTGTTAAAAAACCCAACATAAATTATTTGGGCGTAAGTACAGTAATTTCCTCACTGAATTAAACACTTGATCTTTAATCTTAAAACACACTGAAAAATCTTAGTATTGGTATTTTATGCTGAGTTTCTAATGTTGGCAAATTTAATTTAAACAAATGTCAGAGCTCGCATATGTGACTTTTTCAGATGAAATCTCACCACAAATCATAAGGAAAAAAAAGAGGCAAAATAAGCCAGTGTAAATTCTCATTCAACTTAATTCCTTTCCAACTCCTGGTGGATCAGGAGTTTTTGGAAATTCTTGGATCGCATGTGGGGCTTTTTGTGCATGGGTGAGAATGAAAAACAGCCCACAGGGAAAGGGGACAAGCAGAAAGTTGCAATTTTTATTTTTTAAAATTTAAGAACTGAAAAATGGTCAATTAATAACATTAATGAAATAACTTATAGAACACAAAGAAGGACTTTTGTACCACTTCTCACCAGAGTTTTGAGAAGTGCTCTTTGAAGAGACTCCCCCACATGATACAGATGGATGTCCCCATTTCTCTGGATTTAGGGTTTTTTTGCTTGGTTTGGTTTGGTTTTTGGTTTGGTTGCATTGGTTGGATTCTCAAGATGCAATTCCTGGTCAAATCAACAGCCAGGCAAGACTGAATCTGAACTGGGACCGATGGTATCCAGACAACCTCAAATTAACCTTGTGCTCTTTGTTTCCGATTTAATGAAGCGAATCTCACCAATGAGAGTGGCCAAGGAGCAATGAGGTACTGTTGGTGTAAACCTGATGATGACCAGATATTCATCCTCCCCTATCTCCTGCACTTCCACGCCGTTTTCCGTCACCACTTCCAGTTCTTCCAAAGTGTTCGGCTTCTCCGGGTCCCGGATAGTCCGGATTATATCTGAGGCACGAGACAAGTGAACAACGATAAGGTATCTCCCCTGGATTTAATAAAAGGTATTTTTATAACCACCCACCTTCCCGCCGCTGTTGATGATGTTTCTCTTTGGAAGCCACAACAAACGAGCCAAATAAGC
>VZRO01003123.1:161489-198775 GCA_013397915.1 Daphoenositta chrysoptera
GAGCGGGGAGCAATGGCCGGGAGAGACCCGGGAACCGCGCCCGGGGCGGGGCCGGGCCGTGTCCCCTCAGCGCTGTCCCCGCGCGGAGCCGCGACTGGGGGGGACACCGGGACAGCCCCGGATCCGGGATGGGCACACACAGAGGGACACCGGGACAGCCCCGGATCCGGGATGGGCACACACAGAGGGACACCGGGACAGCCCCGGATCCGGGATGGGCACACACAGAGGGACACCGGGACAGCCCCGGATCCGGGATGGGCACACACAGAGGGACACCGGGACAGCCCCGGATCCGGGATGGGCACACACAGAGGGACACCGGGACAGCCCCGGATCCGGGATGGGCACACACAGAGGGACACCGGGACAGCCCCGGATCCGGGATGGGCACACACAGAGGGACACCGGGACAGCCCCGGATCCGGGATGGGGACACACAGAGGGACACTGGGACAGCCCTGGCCGCAGGGAGCCAAGGACGCGGCGTTGCCGGATTTTAGGAGCGCTCTGAACACGGACAGAGTCAGGCTGAGAAAGGAGACGTTGTTCATTCTGCGCACGGTGCATGCGGGAGGTGTTTCGCAAATCAAGCACGGCAGGGAGTAAAAATCGGGAGAATTTATACGCTGAAGTTTACATAAACCCGCCTATCCACCTGAGAACATCTATTTGCATTTAAGAGGGGCTGAAGGCGAAAATGGTGTCATGGGGTCCATCTGCAAAAGAGAACAGGGACAGGGACAGAGAAAAGATACGAAGGATTCAGCTTAAAGATAAAGAGAATTCTGCTTCAAGACAGGCGCAGCAGTCGCGGTGCGTGCTGGGAGTTGTAGTCGCGGAGCGTGCTGGGAGTTGTAGTCGCGGTGCGTGCTGGGAGTTGTAGTCGCGGAGCGTGCTGGGAGTTGTAGTCGCGGTGCGTGCTGGGAGTTGTAGTCGCGGCTCGGCGCCGTCCAGCTGACCGGAACGAGGGCCGGCCCCGCCAAGATGGCGGCGGCGCGGGGCAGGGCTGTGGGGCGGCTCTGAGGAGGCGGCGGAGGAGGAGGAGGAGGAGGATGGCGGCGGCAGCGGCGGGGGCCGCGGCCCCGTGCCGGCGGGAGCTGCGTGTGCTCCTGGTGCCCCGCTCGGGGGAGCCGCGGGACGCGGCGCGGGTGCGGCTGAGCAGAGCCCAGGACGCTCTGGGCACCCTCCTGGTCCCCGGCGGGATCTACCTGGAGTCGCTGTCGCCGGGCGGGGCCGGCCGAGGCCGGGGCACGGTCCTGCCGGGAGCCTGGGCTGAGTAAGTGCGGGGCGAGCAGGGCGAGGGGCAGCCCCTGTGCCCGGGGAGCCGGGGCTGAGGGGCTGCAGACCCCGCCTCGGAACGGGGAGCCCTCCCTAAAGCCCGGTGCGCGGGGGTGCCGAGTCCCAGCTGCCTGTTGAGCTGCGTGTGTTCGCGGCGCTCCATCCAAAAGCCAAAGCTAACAAGAAGGGTTTGTCTGGCAGGCTGTTGGCTTCACACCGCCAGTGCCCTGACTCCCCCCGGCTGCGCCTCCCCCGCTGCCCGGGGCAATCACACTCGGCAATCACATGATGGCTTTGACCTCTGCTTTAGCAACTTTGGTGCTGAGTCAAAGCCACGGGCACGTGTTAGTGCTGAGCTTCTGCGGTGTCCAGCAACACCAGCACTGTTCAGAGACTCGCAGAATCCCAGACTGGTTCGGGCTGGGAGGGACCTTAAAGCCCATCCCGTTCCACGCTTGCCATGGGCAGGGACACCTTCCACTATCCCGGATTGCTCCCAGCCCCGTCCAGCCTGGCCTGGGGCATTCCAGGGATGGGGAGTGTTTCAGGGCTGTTCCAGGGCTCTGCTCTCTGGTTTGCTCTGCCCCATCCTGAGCAGGTTCCTCTCTGCCCCCTCCCCATCACCACGGAGCAGGTGTGATACACCTGGAGAGTTTCCCCAGCCCAAACAACAGGGAAAAATCTGAAAATGGACAATGTGTGCTGCTCTCCCTTTGCTGGCAGAGCAGGTGTTCCCCCTCCTGGAAATCCTGAAGCAGAGCATCCCTCATGTCCTAGGTGACTAAAGGGAAAAACACAAGCGGATGGAAATCCCTTTATCCTAGAGAGGAGGAGGAGTTGGGATTCCTCAGGCTCTGTCCTGCCGAGGGTGAAACAGCTCCAGTGCTAGGAGGGACAGGGTGGCAGCAGAGTGCCACTGTGCTGTCCGTCAGCAGTGCATGTCCAGAACTGTTCAGTGTGGGAAATGGGGAAAGGGAATAAAGCCAATAACCCTCCTGAATGTTGTATCTTCAGCTTCATGTGGGACAGCACAGAAGATGATGGTTTGCAATCAAACAAGACAAAACTCCTGGCTCTTGGCCAAAGTCATGAATTGTTTGTCTATGAATTCAGTGTAGAAGATGGAAAACACAACCCGAATTCCCTGCACTCTTGTAAGGAAGAGACGCTGAAAAAGCTCCTTGAAGCTAAAAGCATTAGTGAGTAACTCTCAGTGTGTTCCATGTGTGAAATTATTGCAGGTCTGGTTCTGCTGCCCCTGGTGGGATGAATCAGGCAGTGGGATTGAGCACGAGGGAACTGCCAGGTACCTCCACACTGATGCAATGTGATTGGCAGGTTTCATGGGCTTCAAAAATAATGGAGACGTTTCTGTATTCAAAGGTGACATTTTTAGAGATAATTAAACTCTTGTAGGGTCATGTTTGAGTGGTATGAAGTTAAAAATAAATTTTAATAAAATGTATGCAACCATGCTCTCTCAAATTTTAACTTTGATATTGGAACTAATGGAAAGAGGACAGAGACAGGGCCCCTCAATAATCCTGCAAAGACTAATTAAACATTTAACTTTGTATTTTATGGTTAGCAAACATAGTGTGCAGTTAGAATGAGCCTTTGGCGTTTTACGTGTTCTTAAACAGTCTCCCTTCCTAAAATATTTTATTTCCAAAGTTTGTAGCTTTTCTTCTCAGTGCTGACTGATACATTATTTTGTGCTGATTTTTTATGTTCTTCATAGTATTGTCCACAGAAAAAGCCACATACAAGTTTTAGGAAATTGTTCTGGAATTAGTGCCCCTGGCACAGAAAGTGAGATTTAAAACCAACTCACAATCCCAACTTCTGTTAGGATGGTAACTGGTGCAATGAATTTGAGCTGTTGTTTTCTTGGGATTATTTTGCAAATCAAAAGTCCCAGCTGGCTGTAATCCGAAATTTAAATATCTTTAAATTTGCAGGTCTGCCTTCAATTTTCTCTGTGAAGATTCTGTCTTTTGGAAACAACAAGTGCAAACTTTTGCTCAACCAGTTTATCCTTGTGCACCTGACCTTTCCTGGGAAAGACTCACCCCCAGAGACCTGTGACTGCTTCACCCTGGCTCTGCCTCCAGAAGCTGTGGGGAGAATAACAGATTCCCAGTTCTGCAGGGGGATCCTGTTCCTGTTGGACAGTGCTGGCTGGATTTGTATCCTTTGCAGGAGAGATGAGCTCTCAGGGAAAGTCATCTAGAAGAACAAAGTTGCTTCTCTTTGCTGTCAGGGCTGAGCAGAAATTCTTTAAAGATATTTAAGTGAGATGCCTGCAAAGAAGGTTGTGTAGCCAAATCCTGGTTTTTGTAGTGGAAGTGCCATAGTTGTGCATCAAGTGTTTCCCAGTACTCCACTGGAGATCTGGATTAATGGGTTTCATTAATGGGTTTGATTCATGGGTCTGTGTATAACAGGCTGACATCTCCTGTCACCTCATTTCTTAATTAAAATAGAAACGATCTGCAGGTCCACAGGGAATCAGAGTTTGGGGGGCAGATTTGTGTGTTGGGGCTCAGACCTGTCAGTTCCACCTGGTGCTGGATTTAACCTATTCCTGGTCATCTTCTCTGACACATGAAAGTACAGTAAAGTCAGGTTGCCCTTCCCTTCCTGTACAGCCAAAATTCGCCACCTTCCCCTGCTGTGTAACTTCTCTGTTGGGCACTCCAGGGCCTGGGCTTTTCCTTGATGCTGTTTACAGACATATTCGACTGCTCTGATGGTGCCACCTTAGGGAAGGTCAGTGTAGCCCTGGGGACTGGGCAGGGGGAGGGCCCAGCCCCCGTGTCCCCCCTGGCTGCCCTGGCAGTGTCCCCTGACCTCAGCGTGGCCGTGGTGACCAACGCCTGTCACCGTGCCCTCGCCGTGCAGCTCAACACCTACTTCAGGTACAGCCCCAGGGGAAGGCTTTGGGCTGAACTGACCTTCACAGGTCCCTAATTTGGGGCCTGGACTCATCGGGGTGCTGGCAGCTTTTCATTCTGAGTTCTGTGCTAGAGCAGAAATTTCCTCTTTGTTGAAAGATTGTCCTGCCATTATTTGCTTCCATTTGCACTCTGTCACTTTAACAAAGGAAAGTGGATCTATAACATCTCTTTATTTTAATCTGTCTGTTAACAAATAAATAAACTTTGTCTTGCAATTCATATTTTTTCCAGGAAGATTAGGTGCTCTCAGTGCCAGGGGTGGGTGGTACCACCTTTTGGAAATGCTGTGGGGTATGGAATTATCAAACTCTACTGGTACAGCTGTGCTGATTTAGCTTGCCAAATTAGGGCCAGGTGGTAATTAAGAGGTGGTGTCCACCTCAAAGGAGAGAGCAGCAGGTTTTGATGGCTCAGCTGTTACCCTGAGAGAAAGCTGCTTCATTGAGAGCTCTTAGAGGAATTAAATGTGAAAAAACATCTTCAATCATCTGAGCAAGGTGAAATTTTATATTTATTTCTTTACAGACAGTTCCCTGAACATTTGCTCTGTAAGAGAGATCCTGAAAATCTTCCAGTGAAGCCTCCTGAGGGACTGGATGAGGATGACCTGGCCAGTTCTGACCACAGCATGGAGCTCCTGTCGTCGCCTTTCCGCACAGACAGGTACAGAAGGGAAAAACCTCCTGACACAGGCTGGGCCTCACCTCCTTTTGATCACTGATAATAAACTGCTGATTTGTTTTTTTTCAATTGTAGTTGTGACAGGTAAAATCAGCCCATTTTGCTGTAATTCTTTTGAATTTAGGATGGGCTTAGACAACGTCACGTATAGCATTGAACAGCTTCCAAACAGTAATTGCTGCTTAGGGGTTACCTTTTAAGTCTTAGAGGATTGATACTAATAAAACATGTGAATTATAACTTGATGTAAGAAAGACTCAGTTCTGGAATTAATTCTGTTGTACTGTTTTTTAATTGATGGGGCATTTTCTGTGAGGAAAAAGAAACTTTCTACTAAAAATGCTAAACATGGACCTTGTCAGCTAATGCAGCTGTGATCGGTCAGCTTGGCTGCAGGGAGTATTTAAATGCAAATAAAGAGGCCGTAGTAAGGTTAAAATGCAGGATGCTGGATGGATTTTATAAGCTGAAAGTGCATTTTATTTAACTGAGGGAGCTTTATCTGCCTTGTTCTTGGAGTAATACCTGGTGTTACATGTGACTGTGTCCCTCCCCAGGTCCTGGAAGGCACACTTAGCCTCACTGTGGGACAGAGTAAGGAGAAGAAGAACACCAGGTTCTCCAGACTTGGTGAACGACTTGAATTTGCCTTGGTATCAGTTTTTTACCCATCTTGAAGATCACGATCCTGAAATTTGTGAGGATCCAGAGAAGATGGTGGCCTTTGTTCCCCGGGCTGTTACGTGGGCGGCTTCCCGAGCGCTCCAAAGCCAGGGTGCAGCCTGTGGGCTTGCAGGACAGCAGTGGGCACAAATCCCCGTGGGAGCACCTCAGCAAGTGGTGAAACTGGAGTGTAAACTGGTGACTGGGGCTAAAGCTGTGTTCGTGGTGCTGGCTCAGGACACGGGGCTGTCTCTGGCGCTCTGGGATTTTGAGTCCCGGGAGGTGATGTGTTCCCACTTCGGCAGAAGCAGTGTTTATGTGGAGTGCAGTGCAGAGGTGCCACTGTGTCTGCTGCTGACAGGTGAGGGGTTATGAACTGTCCTGAGACAGCTGCTTTAGGGGTTTTTAGTGTTTTACCTGGTTGCCTGGCTGCTGTTGGGTAATTCCCATTGCATTCCTGCTTGGGTGAAACCCAAACAGAGCCGCTGCAGCTTTGCCCCACTCTTTTGGAAGCAGCAGTGGATAGAAATGCTGCTGCCTAGCACGTAGCTGCTCTATCTTTAATTATGGCTTGGTTCTGTCATTCAGAGTGTGGTCTGTCCCTGGTCCTGTTTGGTTTAACTCAAGAGGAGTTTCTGACCAGGCTGATGATGTTTGGCAGCGCCGGGGTCGTGGATTCCGTGTGTCACCTCAATGGGTGGGAGAGGTGCTCCATCCCCATCCATGCCCTCGAGGTAAGGAAAGCTGGTTCATGTCTTGCAAATAACAAACTGCTTCTTTCAAGTATTGAATGCAGTTTAGTGATGTTAGTGTGGGTTTAGACACAATTAAAAGTATGCCTCGAACCTAGGGGCAAAAGGAAGTGGTTTAGTTATTAGATAAACAATAAAACCCCAAGCAGATGAGTAACCCAAAGGAAGAAACACAGCAACAAAGTGAAGGCACATTAATAAAATAAAACAGAGTAAAGCAGTGCTCAAAATTCCCTCTTAATTGGACCCAAAAGCAATTTTATCAGTTTCTGCATCAGGTTTTGTCCTCTTGTGAAGTGTTAAATATTAAAAGAAATCCTTGGAACTAGATTTTTGGGTTTATTTTACTATTCTTATAAAATTGCTGTAAGTTTATTCAGAGTCCTGATTCTCCTAGTATTTACTTTATATTGCTGCAATAACATTTTGTGTGTGGAGATACAGGGCAGGGTATGAGCAGAGCCTGTCAAAGGAGCCTGGCAGGTACTGAACAGGTCACCTTGTTATTTCAGGCTGCAGGTGTTGCACACAGAGTTTAAATTCCTTCTGTTTTTCTGCACGTGTAGTTTGTCACTGAGTATGGAGTGAGAATCCCAGCAGTAAGTGCACAGTGTTTGGTTTTAGAATCCATGCTTAATTGTTCTGTTTCATGTTTGTCTAGGCAGGTTTGGAAAATCGCCAGCTGGACACAGTGGACTTGTTTTTAAAAAGCAAAGAAAGTGTTTTCAGTCTCTCTGCACCCTGCCCTGGGCCTGATGGTGCCTCCCAGTCTTACCTGAGAAGTGAGTGAAGTACCTGCAGCTGTACAGGGGTTTATTTAATTACCTTTCTCCCTATGGCTGTGTGTAGAATGCAGATTTTGAACTGTTTCTGGACCCGTTGCAGATTTGGAGGAGCTCAGGCCAGCTTTAAACTTGCTCTGCTCAGCAATCCAAGACAATGATATGGAGCCTCACAGCAAACACTTCTCTGAGCAGCTCCTGACCCTCACCCTGACTTTCCTTACCAAGCAGCTGGAGGAAATCTTTGTGCACACAGAGGGTAAGATCACTCATGCTGGGTCGTATCTAGTAATGTGTCATCATTTAAATAAGTAATAACAGCTAATTCTTTTACTAAAAGCTTAAATTTGCCTAGAATTAACATAAAATACTAGAGTTAAGTGAATGAAAGATGTTAATCCCTGTGTTTTAGATTGGATTTACATGACTAATGATTGGTTGGATTAATACAAAATTTCAGTTCTCATTTACTGGTCCCTAGGAAGGAAAACCCCTCAGTGAGGTCAGGGAGCTGTGGTGGGGTTGTGGCTGTGTCCTGTATCCTGACAGGGTGCTGGGAGTGCTGGGCAGTGCCACTGCCTGTGCAGGGGAAAGAGCTGATGTGCTCTTCCCTCTGAGGGGTTTCTGTTTATTAATCAGGACATTTATTAATTCAACATCGCTAAACATTAAAATCCTGTCCATTCGTTCCCATTTAACTGGTGTCTTGGATGCTCTTGGCAGAACCTGATGAATTCCTGCAGAAGGCTGCAGATATTTTAACTGATTACATTATTAAACTGAGAAAATTCCTGAGGAAATATCCTCGTCCACCAATAACTCCAGGGCACACAGAAGCTGACCTGGATGAAGACCTGCCTGAGATAGAAGAGAGCCACGAGTGGGAAAAACTGACACCAGAGGTGAAAATGAGTAACCCAGTTTTTACTACTGTTACGAAGTTTATTTAAGGAGATCATTAACGTGGAAATATCTTAAAGCATTGGGGAAGAAAATCAACATAGGGATTACAAAGATAGATCAGTTTCTTCCATGTTTTTCCCTTTAGGAAGTCATTGCTGAGGCCATCCTAAGCAATAAAATTCCAGAGGCCCAGATCTTCTTCCGAAGGCACCAGCATCCTGCTGAGAGTCTGCAGGAATTCATCCAGACAGGTCTGAACCTGGTCTATGACTGTCTGCTGAAGGGCAACACCAGGCAGGCCTCAGAGCTGCTGAGAAACATGGTGAGAGATGTTCAGTGGATCTTCACACTGGCTTGTGACTAACGAAATTCAGGAGCATGGGGAGCTTTTTGGGGCCTTATGGATGTACTGATTCCACCAGAAACAGGTGGAATTGTAAAAACTCACTTCTTTGAAGAGCTGCTGAGGGAGCTGTCTGTGGGTGTGTGCTGGCTGAAGTGCTGATCAGCAGAGTGAGGGTGGCTCTGGCTGGGGAGGTGTCACAGGGTTTGTACCCAGGTGCTGGGGACATCAGGCACATCCCTGTAGGAGCTGGTGCAGGGACTGTCACAAGCCTGGTTTAAGGGTTGTGTGCTTTGGAAGGAAAGCAGGTGTGTTTGTTGTTTATTTGGTCTTTTTAGTGTCTTCTGTGGGCCAACTTGACAGTTTGCATGCAGTGAGTGTCTTCTTTGTGCCAGGGCTTTGATGTGAAGGAGGAATTGCACAAGATCTGCTTCCACACAGAGGACAGACACGTACGGGATCTCTTGGTGAGTGCAGCAAAGGCTGTTCTAGCCCAGGCTCAGGCCTGAAGCCTTGTGTGTGTTTGTGCTGAGGGAAACCCCTGTATTGAACTGACTTTCAGAGCAGACAGGGTTTGTCCCTGCATCCTTCCAGTGTAGTTCATGCAACATCCCTGTCCCTTTGTATTTGCAGTTAAAGTACAGAGGTGTTTAAATGTCATTTCTTTGTCCTGCCTCTGATCTAGCTCTCTCACACAGTCTGGAGTCCTCTTGTCATTTAAGTGTATGGCCCTCTGCTTCCAGTATTTTTTTCCTACAGTTGGTTAATTGTTGCACTTGCAGGATCATTTACAACTTGAATATATTAGAGATAGATAAAAAATGGAGGTAATTGGAGGTAATACTTTAACAATTGGAGGTAATACTTTAATTTGAATTAAAGGTGAAAGTGTTACGAGAAGAAAATTATTTTTCTGAAAAAGAGAAGAAAATGATAGACTTTGTGCATCAGGTTGAAAGCTTTTACTCGGAATCCCTCCAGGAAAATAAAGAGACTCAGTCTCTTTCCAGGTAATGTGAGTTATTAATTTTAATTATTAATTAATAACATTAGTAGGATTTAAAATGTGCTGGATTCTACATTCTGTGTGATTTACTGCACTAACAAGTACAGTCTTTAATTTCATTAATTTCACACTGGTCTTCGTTTGCAGAAATCAGAGTCAGTGTGGGGACTGAGTCATTGTCTCATTAATGTAACAGTTGCTGTCGTGTTCTCTCATGACAAACTATTGTGTGAGTCATGACAAACTATTGTGAGGGTGACAGAGCTCTTCTGCTTGCAACAAAAGCATTTTTAATAATAATATTAGAATTACTGCTCAATTATTCGTGTTCAGATGTTTGCTCTATTTTTGATCTATGATGTCTGTAATACAGCTAACTAAATAACCTAGCAAAATCATTTTACAGTTAAATAATTGTAAAACTGTTATGATACTCACAATTTGTTATGTCAGCTTTGGAAAAATGAGGTAATTCTTTAGTTCTCAAACCTTGAGCTCAGGTCCATCCCTCTGTCACTCCCAGAGCTCTTCAAAATGGAGTGGGAACTTTGCTGAGCCTTCCTCAGCTGCTGTTTGTTAGACTGGGGACTGCTCATGACGAGAGCAGTAAAGCCCAGCCTGATCCCAGCCCCGTTGCAGTTTCAGCAGCTGGAGAAGGGAGCAGGACCTTTCCCAACACCGGGCAGTGCTGGGCTCCGAGCTGGGCCGGGACAGCCCCGGGGCTCACGGCAGGAGGCTCAGAGTGATGTTGAACTGGGCTCACTGGTGGGATGAGCTGGTGCAGGAGATGATTCTGCTGCCCAGGAAACCACCCCAAGGCAAGTATTGTGGGACTGAGGGCTTAAACTGGGGATCAAAATCTCTTTGGCACAGCATGCAGCCACTGTGTGGGAGTGGCATGGACACAGTTAAAAGCCTGTGCTGCCACAGAGGTCACTTAGGTTTGTCAGTGGAAGTGGGTAACAATGGGTTTCATCCTCTTGCATCCTGGATCTCAGCTGTGCCTGTAGAGAGGAGTTTGGAATTAGCTGGAGAGGACTTGCCTAAGGCATGGCCACGTGTGAATGCCACCCTCTGCCACCTCCTGTCCCACTCCCTGCCCTGGGGAATCCCTTCCAGTTCTGCCAACACGAAGCTCCAAAAGCTGGAACAATATCCTTGATCTCAGCATCATATTTGCAACTGTTCATTAAAAATAGGTACCTGGAGGGACAGGACATGGGGAATGGCTTCCCACTGCCAGAAGGCAGAGTTAGATTGCGTATTGGGAAGGAATTACTCCCTGTGAGGGTNATTACCTGTGAGGGTCGTGAGGCCCTGGCACAGGGTGCCCAGAGCAGCTGTGGCTGCCCCTGGATCCCTGGAAGTGTCCCAGGCTGGACAGGGCTTGGAGCACCCTGGGATAGTGGAAGGTGTCCCTGCCCAAGGAACTGGATGGTCTTTAAGGTCCCAGCCCAAACCATTCCACGATTCTGTGTAAGAAAATACCAGTATTTCCCCCAGAAGCGTTTGCATGTGCTGGTTTCCTCCATTTGCTGTTTTGAAACACAGAACTCAAGACCTGCAGTCCTGAGGTTCTTTGGATGCACTTGACAGCCCAGCACGACTGGTTTAGGATCTGTTCCTGGATTGAGGAGGCAGAGCCCAGCCAGGCTCCCTGTGGCCGAGCTGCCTGGCCCCCCCTGAGCCCTGACATCGTTGACAGGAACACTCTGTGCAGCACCTACATGAGACAGGACATCCTGAACAAGCTGGCCAGGTAGGGCCCCCAAAGCTTTACACTCTCCTTCTTATGTGAAGCCAAAATCAGAGCAGTAAACTCTTTAAAACATAATAATTTTTATATTGCTCCTTTTGGAAACTGTATGAATCCATTCATAAATGTAATTTTAGTCTTGTACTTTCAGTTATCTAAAAACATGAGAACCATAAGAGCAAGAGGAATCCTCCCTCAGCCCTTGGATGTTTCCCAGGGGTTATATTCCTGGTGCCCACTTTAATGCAGGGGAGAAAATTCTGGGCACACTCTGAGCATTTCACTGCTCACACCTCGTTCTCTGCAGTGACTTGGAGTAACCACAATGTTGTTTGGGCACAGGCAGATGGATTTTGGCACGTTGTGTTTGCCTCAGTAGGGAATTAATCCCTGAGAGGGAAAGGTCTGCTCTAATTTTGAGCTGAAAACACCCATCAGAACTTGTCAGAGAGAGCTGTGTGATCAGTGTCTGTGCTTTTTTCTGACAGAAAGGGAATTTTTGTCCGTTCTGAGCTGGAGGATTTCGAGCTCCTGCTGCAGAGGTTGTCGTGCCTCGGGGGAGTCCTGCAGAATCCTCACCCTGTTCCAAAATACAGCACTGCCAGTGGCCTGGACTTCCATGCTCAGTTTGTCCTCCACTGCCTGGAGCACAGCCTGCAGTACCTGCTGTACACTTACCTGGACTATTACAGGTAGGAATGCTTTCCATCCCCCAAATCCCATGAGGGATCCCAGATTTAAAGAAGGAATCACAATTTGAACAGTTGGTGGGGAGAGTTTCCTCAGCCCTAGCAGTGTCATTTAACAGAAACTCTGGGGAAGTACGTGAGATTTTAAGATGTATTTTGAGGCTTTATTGAGGTTGTGTTAATACTAATTTGTGTGTCAGTTATGAAAGGAAACAATTACAGTTGTAACGAGTATAATGCTGTAAACAATACAATTCTAAATGAATCAAGGTAAGTTGCTCCTCAGAAACTCAGAATTTACAGAATTCAGGAACTCCCTTGAGCAGAATTGCGAGTTCACCCTTGATATGTTCACAAATAAGGAAATTGCTGATTTCCACTTAAATTAGGATTAGTTGGGATTTGAAGGTGGTACCAGTATTAGGTATTGGAGCTATGTGAATACCTTCCACTTAGTGGATACTTGGCAATTAAAATTTCTGAGCTATAACTCCAGTCTAACACTGGAATCATCAAGAAGGTAGAAGTGGACCAGAAAAAAAGCCATTACATCCTTTTCTGATTGTTTGTGTAACCAATTATAGTTGGCATTACACCCATGAGATGCTCCAAATCTTTAATGCTGCGTTACATCAGTGGTTACAAATCCTGTGTTTTCACTGTGCTGTTCATTTATTTCCAGTTTAACCCCTTCAAACTGCCCTATTCTGAATAACAAGGAGTTGCACGAAGCACATCCCTGGTTTGAGTTCCTTGTGCAGTGTCGAGGGGTTGCCAGCAATCCCCGAGGTAGGAATCTCACCCAGAGGGGGGCTGATGTTTCTGCTCCAGCTCAGGCACAGCTGGATTAAACCTCTGCTCTGCTGCAAACCCTTTGGCCATGACCTATCACTTCCCTGTCCATCACTTCCTCATCTCTGAAGTCTGGGTTGTAATTCCTGCTTGAAATGTACTTACAGATCTGGAGGCTGCACATAAGTGAGAATAATTTTGTCTATGATCACCGTTACCTCCAGTTCAGTTACATTCCCAACAGGTTGAACAAAAGGAGAATTCATAAGAAAATACACATCCCATTAAAATTAAACCTTCCTCTAGTCCCTCTGGTGCATTTTGATATCTCTGCCCTTGGATTATGTGTTTGCCTCATTGAAAACCAATAGAATTTGTGCCCTTAACTCACTGCCCTTTTTAAATATTTCATCTTCTGCAGAGTCACACATTAACAAAAGATAAAAATAATCCCAATTTAAGCGTTTTTTTTAGAAAGCGTGATCAGTGTAGGATAAGGAATTGAACCACTGCAGTGCTAAACTGTGGGGCTCAACCCCAGTCAATCTGTGTAGGCAAAGCTGTAGTTTGAAACTGGGGAAAGCTTGGTAAACCTCAGCTCATCTTACCTGTGTTTATAGGCAAATTGATGAAAACCAGTATTGACAACAAAAAGTAGGAAATGCAGCATTTTTCACAGTCAGAAGACAGTTGTAATATGTGATTAAAGATTTAATACTGGTTTTGCATGGAATTAAATATGTCACTTCTTTTTCTTTTGAGATCCCAAGATGATTTTCCAGGCGAGTCTGGCCAACGCTCAGATCCTGATTCCCAGCAGCCAGGGGGGTGTGAGCAGCATCCTGCTGGAGGGCAGGACCCTGCTGGCCCTGGCCACCACGGTCTATGGGCCTGGAGGCATCGACCAGGTACTGCCTGGGCCACCTGAGCCCCCCCTGTCCTCCTGCTCCCCTGTCCTGCACTCCTGGCTTTGATAGGAAAATGCCCCCTGAGCCACGGGTTGGAACAGAGGGGATGAGCAGTGTCTTGATCCACAGCACAGTCACCTGGAACATCAGCTGCTGGGGAAGACCTGTCTGATACAACTTAAAAGCATTTTACAGGAAAAAAATTACACTTTCTGTGTTGTCACTGCATGTCCAATTCCCATGAGGTAGATTGGCACGTCCCAAAATTGTTTTATTGTTATTTAATGCAGTTTCCTGCTAATTAATTTTGCTTCCTTGCGATGTAGGTCCTTCAGAATGAAGATACAGAAAAACCTCTAAAGAAAGTTGATCCACAGCTGTTAAAAATGGCCTTGACCCCTTACCCCAAGCTCAAGGCTGCTCTGTTTCCCTCCTGCACTGCTCATGGAATTTTGCCTCCTGACATCTCTCTCTACCATCTTCTTCAGGTACACAAAGTACTTTTGGCAGGACACAAGGAAAGAGAAGCTTGTCTGCAGCTAAAGCCTGGGTGTGGGGCCATGGGTTGTTTATTTGGGATCCCTAATGTGGAGCTGGAGTTCACAGCTTCATCCTGAACTGCTTTTTCAAGCAGTTCAACCTTTGCAGAGTTTGCAAATATCAGAGAATATCAGAGAGGGATATTCTTGCACTGTTCAGTGGGCAAGGTGTTTGATTTATTGCAGAAATTACAATATTTTAATTTTAAAATGCTTGTAATGGTAAGAGAATTAGAAATTGAGAGTTACAGGATAGTGATGTGAAGTTCTTAAGCTGCCTCAATGTATTTTGTTTCTAATCTTTCAGTCATTAATGCCCTTTGATCCCACGAAATTATTTGGCTGGCAGTCAACAAACACTCTTGCTGTGTCAGGTATGTCCCTTGCCAAGGTTTACATACTTTCCTAGCCTGAGCACCTAAAATAAAATACATTCCAGGGGAATTATTTGGCAGATAAATTTACTCTAAAGGCCATTTCTTGCACAAGAAAAAGAGTGTACTTTACTAAAATTATGTTTTGAACTAGAATTCTAGACTTTTGTGTTAAAAAAAAATTTCTAAATATAAGCCAGAAAAGCAATGTTTTCTTTTAAAAGCAAGCAAGCCGAGGTGATGCAGAGCTGTGATTTTTCCAGTGAGGGGTGGAATTTCAGTGGGGTTTGGATATGCCAAGATGTGAATTAGCACCAGAAGAGCTGTATTTGATTTGCACGTCACGTTTCACAGCTAAAGGCCATTTCTGGTGCTGAATGCAGCCGTTTGTGAGCTGACAGTGCTGGTGTGTTGTTCCCAGATGCCTGCAGCGAGTTCCCTCACTTCTCGTGCCCCGAGCTGGTGAGCAGGCATGCCGTGGTGGAGAGGCTGGATTTCCTCTACTACCTCCTGCACGGCCGCCCCGCCTTCGCCTTCGGCACCTTCCTGGTGCAGCAGCTGCTGAAGAGCAAAACCCCCAGGCAGCTGTGAGTGTCCCCAGAGTTCTGCAGGACTGAGCTCAGGGAGGGGAATTCATCCTGCCCAGCAGCACCAAACTGCTGAGCGTTGGAGCTGGGGGTGTCCTAAAGGGTAGAAATCAAGTGTCACCTGGGAAGAGGTGAGCTTTATTTGGAACTGCCTAAATAAAATCTGCACAAGGGCAGCAAGGGAAATATTGCAGTCATATCAAGCACCTGTGGGCTCTTCTTTTAGGAACCTGAGCCTCTAGATCACTTTGTAGAAAAATGACGTCCCTTTTCTTTGACATTTCCTAGTGTTGACACTTCTTTAATTAAATTAGTAAGGCAAAAAATGTGCTGGAGGTTGATGGAATGAAATGTTCTGGCTGAAGCTTCAAAATCAGGTGTTCAGAAGGGTACAGTCAAATGACATCTTGCTTGAGTACGTGAAATTCTCTATTTAGTGTAGGAATTAGAACAAATCAATTTGTTTCTGAAATGTCTAGTTTGTGTATTAGTCACTGTTTGTTTCTCTCCATCGTTTCTACACAGATCAGTTTCTGTGTAAACAGGTAAAACTGGGGCAGAAAGGAAACCTCCATTAATGTAAAGTGAAGTCATGGTTCAACAGACAGGGATACAGGATTTTTTCAGTGACTGCTGTGGAAAAACCCTTTGGGTGTATTTTTCTCTTAGCACCATCTGCAGGTCAGACTGAGGTTCCTGGTGCTGCAGTGGATTGTAAAATCTGCAAAGGCACTTTTTGCACTCAGCTGCTGAGGGGGTGTTTCATTAATTATAAAACCAATTCCACTACCTTTAGTTTTTGATGAGTGTACTAAATTACAAACTCTGCTTATTATGTGTGAGCCTTTATTCTCATGCCCACATTTTTCATAAATATGAAACTTTTGGCTCATAATTATCTTTGATGCTGATGACTCTGGGAGTTCAGTAAACCTCGTAGGTGCTTGTTTGCCTGGGGAATACTCGTGCTGGAAATGGGTTAAGAACCCTGTGTGCTCCTTGTTGCAGGATCCAGCAGGTGGGACAGGAGGCCCAGGTTTTATCTCTGTCCTCCTTCAGTGTCCCCTCGGTGGCAGCAGCCTGTGTGTGTTTCCTGGAGCTGCTGGGCCTCGACAGCCTCCGGCTCCGCGTGGATGTGAGAGCTGCAAGGATGATTTTCAGTCACAGAACGAGGAACGAGGCCTCTCATCACAACCAGATCAGAGACTCCTTGGGTAAGGGTGTCTTCGTCTGCTTTGGAATAGGTGCTGTGGATTCCTTGGGAAGAGAAGAAAGGGATGCAAAGATGCTGCCTGGTGGCTCAGCAATGCAGTAAAAGCACCTAAGAACTTTGTTCTTCTTTTTCCCCTATTTTTTTACTAATTTTGAAGGTGCTTTTTGATCCTGTCATGTCAAATAAGGCAGGAAGACTGATAAAACCTGTATCAGGATCTAACAGACACTGTCCAGCAGCTGCCCAAGACTGATACTAGCAGGGTTCAGCCTAATGTTGTAATAATATTACAGAGAGTTAAACAAAGCCCATTGCCAAATCTCCTTTCTCCTTCCTATTTGAAAACTGTCTTACAGCTGCAGGGAGATCAGGTGTTCAAAGCTGTAGGGAAATAAAATTTATTCAAGAAATAACTTCAGAAAGTTGAATTTCTAACTCTAGGACCACAGGTGTCTGCACTCTCAGCTAGGAAGCTACTGCTACTTCTGAAAATATTGCCCTGACTCTGATCCAAATAGCATCTCAGGAATGTGTTCTTTTAAACAGTTGAGAAGTTAACAAAGTTGGCTGATGGAGATAAGGCAGCAGCAGCAGCAGTTCTTACCTCCTTGGAAGAAGCCTTCTGGGATGCAATTGAGCACCAAGGAATAAAGAGGTGAGAACAGCCTGCTTTGAAGGGTTGTCTGGGAAATGGAGACTGGGCCCTGGCTGCTGTTACTTGTGTGTCAGATAATGCTAAATAGGTCAGGATAGGACAGTGTGCCTGCCCTGGTGGGTGGGAGCATCCAGAGGGTGCAGTGGAAGCTCCCGAGGGGATGTGACCTCGCTGAGGTGAAGCCCCTGGCAGTGCCACGTTGCTCTCTGCAGACAGTGGGTCTGGGCTCACAGGGTCACTTCATACCTGGACATCTGGTGTAAATATTGCAGTTCATTACACCTGAAGCTCTCTAAATTCTGTGCAGGACATCCAGTGACTCCAGAAGGCAGTGGTCCTTGGTCATACAGTTCTGCAAACTCCATAACCTCGAGCTGAGCACATCCTTCCTGAGGGAATGTGCCAAATCCAACGAGTGGCTGCAGTTCCTCATCCAGAGCCAGCTCTACAGCCACCAGCCAGCCCAGGTGAGCTGTCTGTGCATTAGAGTCTTGTAGCAAGAGAATATCCCAGTGTGGAGACAACAGGAGCCCTCAGCAGCTCCTGGGTTTTGGTTGTCTCGGGATGTCGATACCTTTGGCCTGTGGTAGCCCTTCCCTTGCAGCCACACTTCTAAAGTTAATTTAAACTCATGTAGTTACTGCTTTTTTTATTGGAGAGTTGCCAGATGTTCAATGTAAATTTTAATAACACCACGCATCTTTCCTTTCAAAACTCAAATTGATTTTTTGCTAAAAATACTTAAACTTTAGAGAATCCAAATCTTCCACCTTTGGTTTTGAACGTGATTTAAAAATGAATAAAATACTACCAATACATAAAAGCAGTTGGGAAGAGTCATGTGAGGAAGCTAACTGGATAATTCCAGGCAAGATGATGCTTAGCAGGTCTAGGATTTTAACTTGGGTCTCCTTGTTGTTTTGAAGAATCTGTAATTCCACAAAAGCACCTGAATAGACCTTTCTCATGCTCTGTTGCTGCAGTGCAAGAGAGAACAGAACTGAGACTCTCTAGGAGGCATTTGAGCTTCATGGATGAGCTTCAATCTTTCATTAGAATAATTCACACTTACAGAACCCTTTTTCCTCTCCTTTTACTCTTCCTTTCCAAAGTTTTCTAAAAACCGAATTTGAAGAGTGTTCTGTTTGTCTTTGTGTATTCAATGCTTCCGTGCTCCTGCCCTCTCCTCTCTGGACCTCACAAGGCTCTGGTGCTGTTTCCCCAGGTGGTTCCCCTCCTGCAGGATTTCCCTGCTGTGGTACGAGATCACCTGGTGCTGGCCCTGGGGAAGCTGCCGTGCCCCGAGCCCGGTGCTGCCGGCGGGGCCCGGGGCAGCCCTGCAGGGAGTCTGTTCCAGATCCTGCTGCAGTGCCAGGACAATCCCAGCCCCTCCTGCTTCCTCCTGGCTGAAGGACTCAGGGAACACGCCCCCATCCTCAGTGTGCTGGCAGCCTGCTGCCCTGTGAGTCTGGGAGTTACTTGTCTTTTAGAGCAGTAAGTAATGACAGCTGATGATTGTGCCTGGTTCTGTTGAATGGTCGATCTGCAGTTGCATTAAAAGCTGGGTTGGTCCATTTCTGTGGTGCTTGTGCACAGTGTGACCCATTTCACCAAGTGCTGCATAACAAGGTGATGTATAAAGCCATCCTTTTGGCATTTCCAGGATGCAAACCTCATTTCCTGCCTCTGTGTTTGGATCATCACCTCTGTGGATGATGCCACCAGGGCTGAGGCAACCACCCACACCCAGAGCTGGGCAGAGAGTCACCAGTGGGACCTGCAGGACCTCGCCGTTATCTGGAAAGTCTTCTTGAGGAAGCAAAAAAGTAAAACACTTCTAAATGGTTTCCAACTCTTTTTAAAGGTGAGGGAATGTGGTTTCAGTGGTATATTTGAGTGTATTTCAAACCTTCTGGGCCTGTAAATCCCCATCTCTTGCTTTGTGCCAGGATAACCTGGCTATCCACTGAAATTCCCAGTCAAATTGGAAGTTCTTCCAATTACCACAGATTGGTAGATCCCACATCAACCATGCATGCAATTTTAATAAATTAGAGCTTCATTATTCTGCTGCTGAGGAAGACAAATTGTACATTTATTGAAGGAAATAATATGTGATTTTTTTAAAAGTATGATTTATTTATTGAGGTACTTTGGGGAATGTATTATAACCTGGTTTTGTGTCTTAAAGGATTCCCCTTTGCTGCACATCCTGGAGATGTATGAACTGTGTATGAACTGTAAAAAGTACAACGAAGCTAAAACCAAACTGGACAAATTTCAGGAAAGCCTTACAAAAGTAAGGAAATCCATTTTCTCTGAATGTCGTTGTTGGGATTTAGCAGTTGGGCTAAGAGGATCAGAGTGTTTTCACACGCTGCTCCTTGTCTCTTTATGTAGATGTTGTAACAGTTCTTTCCTTTCCATCCCAGTTTGCTGGTTCCCTGGATATGCTGCTAACTAACATTCCCTGTCATTAGTGGTTTTCCTTCCTGGACTTCAGGCTCAGGCAGCTCAGTTTCCCTTCATGAGCAGATGTGCTTGGGAAGGATCCAGCAGTGACAGGGACTGTTTGTCAAACAATTAATTTTATCTGGCCATTACTGATGCTACTCACATCTCTCACCTCCTCCTTGGTTAGCAGCAGTAGCTGGTGGTCACCCTGCTGTAAAATGTTTCACTTTCATGTCCAACACACACCAGTGATGGCTCAGTGCTCCCTTGGGAGTGGCAGGTCCTTGTTCCCTAAAGAGGGACAGATCTGGTGCACCTTCCACTCCCGGTGCCATTCCCACCCAAATGCACAACTTCTCTGCAAGAAAAGCGAAGCCCTAACCCGTAACCCCCTTTACTGCCACAGCTGAGAGCAGCAGGAGCAGGAGGAGGAGCAGCAGGAGGAGCAGCAGAGCTGCCGGTGCCGTGGTTGGAGTCGCAGGCGTTGTTCCTCCTGGAGCTGATGCTGCAGCAGTGCCCCACGGAATACGAGCTGGGAAAGCTCCTACAGCTCTTTGCTGCAGCAGAGAACCTCCTGCTGGATGGTAAGGACAGGATGAATCCCAGGCCATCTGGCAGGGCAGAATCCTAAGGGAAGTTCAGACTTCCCTGGGGTTCAGACCCAGCTCTCCTGAGCTGTTTGTGCTCTTTGACCCAGGCCCCTACGTGAAGAAGCTCTGTGCCCTCAGTGAGGCCCTGAGGGACTCCTCCATACCAATCAATCGATCCATCCTGACCTCCTACAGCCTGGAGGCATTCCAGGGGGAGTGCAGGTCCATTCTGGAGCAGCTGCAGGAGAAGGGAATGTTCAGCCTGGCTCGGGAGGTGGCAGCACTGGCTGAGCTGCCTGTGGACAGTGTTGTCACACACGAGGTACAGTGCAGTTAGTGACAGTCACCTCTTCTTCTATTGCTGCCGGGATTCAGGATGCACATTCAGCCTTCCTGAAACATTAATTTGTCTTTAAATAATTTTTTATTTTAAATGCAAGTGCACCAAACACACTGGCTGTAAGTGCTGAGCTACGGAGACAAGAGTCCTTAATCTTGTACTGTTTTTATTTGTATGCAATCAGTTTTATCTGGGGAGAAGAATAGATGGATTTGTCCATCAGGGGGTGGAATGAGATGATCTCTAAGGTCCCTTCCAACCCAAACTAATTCTGTGACTTGTTGCATATTGGGGCACTTAGCTAAATCCAGTGTTTCAGTGCTGTGTGAGTTGGAGTTCTCTTTATTGGAAAGATAATTGTGACAAACCTCTGTGAATTTGACAGGTTCTGAGAGATCTACATCATTTAAGAGACGCTGGACAGTGGCATCAAACCCAGACAAGAGCTGAGTTCTGGAAAAAGTGCAATGACACCTTCACTAAACATTCCATCTGCAGCCGAGCCGCAGCAGGATTCTTCCTCGATCAGGCCAACAACGTGTGGGAGTCCTCAGGGCAGGAGAAGACAACC
This sequence comes from Daphoenositta chrysoptera, assembly GCA_013397915.1. Lineage (NCBI taxonomy): Eukaryota > Metazoa > Chordata > Aves > Passeriformes > Daphoenositta > Daphoenositta chrysoptera. The sequence goes on from VZRO01003123.1 coordinate 182,329, forward strand.
AGCGTTATGGAGAGACAGCTGCTGCTCACCCTGGCTGGGCACTGGCTGGCCAAGGACAGCGAGGTGGCCGTGCAGGAGCTGGAGGAGCTGGAGGAGCAGATCTGGCTGTGCCGCATCGCTCAGCGAGTGCTGGAGGCCGAGGGCGCGGGGCAGTGCCCGGGTCCCGGCCCCGCCGGGGTGGGCAGCGAGCTGTCCTTTGCCACCCTGGCCCAGCAGTTCTCCTTTGCAAAGCTGCCGGCCCTGAACACGGCCGGGCACTGCAGGCTGGAGGCGCTGGCTCCCGGGGAGCCCCGGCGGGCGCTGGGGGACGCGGAGCGGGCGGCGCTGGGGACGCTGGTGGGGGCCCTGCTGGACGAGGGCAGCGTGCACGAGGCCACCCGGGCGTGCCACTACTTCCACCTGTGCCACAGGGACGTGTCCCTGGTGCTGCACTGCAGAGCCCTGGCCTCGGGGGAGGCTGGGCTGGAGCAGCTGCAGCCCGAGGTGCGGGCCCTGCTGGCAGCCAGAGCCGGGACCCCTGAGGGCAGCGCGGCCGCCAGCAGAGCCCCCAGCAGTGAGTACCTCCTGGAGCCACCTGCTCTGGCTTGCCTCTCTCTTTGCATTTCCCCAACACCTCTGCAGAAATGAAGCTCTTCCTGATACTCTCCTTGGTTTCATAAATGCTTTTGTGAAAGGAATTTGAAGCCTTGCAATGCACGCTGCCCCTGTGTGCTCCAGGCGGGGTGCTCTGTGTGCAATTTCCGTAAATCCTGAACCTTTCATTTTTTATAGTTCTCAATTCTGGCCCAGTAAAGCAGCACTGGGCTTCATCCCTGTTCCTGCTTTTAGAAAACACACTCTATTAATTTTTTTTCTGCTGCTGAAGCAAAGAAATGCTTTAATTAATATATTTTTCTGACATCTCTGTGCATTATAAAGAGTTTAGTGTTTCTTGTTTAATAGCAAGGCTAAGGCTGAGAATGTTTATCTGTAAAGTTCTCTGCATGTCTGTGAAGTCTGATAAGTTTTAGCTGGAACATCCCTTTCTAATACTGATGTGTAAAGCTGAATAGAAACAGAGGAGCATAAATGAATCTTAAACCATCAGAAAAGCTGCTGAACCCTTACTCAACCTTATGTTTAGAAATTTTATATCTGAGATATTATTGAGGATATTTGTGTTCTGTAACGTTTGTACCCTGAAACAAATGTAAAATAATTTAAAAAATCACAGGTGTCAAGAGCTCAGTTTTTAAAGACTGAGAAAGTATTATGGAATTGCTGCAGATTTTGGAAGCCTTGCCCAGGTGTAAGGGTGTTGTCTGCCTTTATGAGATAGGAATTGATGTTTTTTTTGTTTCCAGCATCCAGCTTGGAGGAGTGGACCCCTCTGGGGGCTCCGTGTGGGGATGATCCGGTGGTGGCGGCGCTGAAGGCTCTGGCAGAGGAATGTGTCCATGGCAGGGGCTACTGCAGGCAGGTCCTGTGCCTCTACGAGCTCTCCAAGGTAACCCCAGGGACCAGGGCTTGGGCCAGCTCTGCTGGGGGGTGGGGAGGGCAGGATGGAGGGGTGAAGGTCCTCAGCAGGTGCCCTCAAGGAGCTGCAGAGGGTGAAATTCCCGACCCTTTGTGTGGAAAAAGGCCGGAGGCTTCCTGGGTGTGAGGTGCTGAGATGAGCTCGACTGCCAGCCTGGCCAGTCCCTACTCTGAGCCCACCCAGCCCCAGCTCAGCCTGGGTCTCTCTGATGGCCTTTTCCACAACCTCCTCAGCACATTTGTTCACCCTGCACTTTTCCTTAGGCCGTGTGGGAGCTGCCTCCCTGATCCACAGGGATCTGAGGCACCCAGGGATTGCAGAGAGGAGCTGTGCAGGGACAGCCTTTTCTCAGAGCAGAGGCTCTGTGTCCCCAGGGCTTTGGGCAGTGCCACCGTTTGTGCCCCTCTGCTCTGTGACCTCCAGTGCTGCTGTCAGGGACACAGCCCCTGCCACAGGAGTTGGGCTGTAGTTTTAGAATGTAGCATTAGGTTTTTTTCCTGAACAAAACAGGAAAAATGTTGGTATCATCTTTATCACAGAGGTTCTTAGATTTTCCTGTAGAATTTTTTGTGCCTCAAATGTTTATACTTTAGGTTTGAGCTGCTAAAAATTAGTCATAGGGCTGCCTTGTCCCTCTTATCCCATCCATATACTTCTGAGCTGAACCTGGATGTCCACACTTTTGAATTAGGAGTCAATCAATGTGGCTTTCAGGTACATTTCTTGATTAATTTGTAATTTTATAAAGTTGTGATATGCCACAGCAGAGTATTTTCAGAGCCTCACCAGCTCCCCTTCCAAACATGAAAACTAATTTACCTTTTCCACTGAGAGTTTGTCGTGTGTGGAGAGGAGGAAAAGGAGCCTCATAATTCAAACTTGTGCAGTAAAACACAATTCTGTGTTTGGGAGGAACTGCTCCTGTATTTCTGTAGGTATCTGGAGTCTTGAGGTTTATCTTTGGCTCCAGAAATCATCTCTGAGCATCTCTGGGATGTGAGGCTGCAGATCCAGAGCCCCTCGCTGCCCGGAGCTCAGGATTAAGGGAACGTGCTGTGGGTCGGGGATGCTGTGACTGGGATTTTGAGTGCCCGTGTGCCCCGCAGGAACTGAGCTGCTCCTTCGGGGAGGTGTCGGCCCGGGAGCCGCGGGAGGTGCTCGGGGCCATCCTGAGCCGCCGGGGGCCGGAGCGGGGCCGCCGGGCCCAGGCCTTCATCGCCTGCCAGGGGCTGCCCCCCGCCGCCGTGGCCCCGCTGCTGGCCCAGCAGATCACGCAGGAGCTGCTGGCCTCCGCTCAGGGAAAAGGTGGGGAACAGGCCTGGACTGTGCTCGGTGCCTTTGGTCTCCGAGGGGGGGATTTGTGTGTCCCAAAGCAGCCCCTGCACTCGGGTGCCTGAGGGCTCGGTGCAGCCGGGGTGTCTGGGCAGCTCTGCTCTGTGAGAGCCTCGTGTAAAGTTTTACACCAATGTTCATTTGTCGTTATTTCTGTGTCCAGGGTGGTGTTGCAGTAGTTAAGATTGTGTTTTTATGGACATAAATTTGTTTTAAAAAAAGGATTTTTAACCATGGTCTTTGCTGCCCCACATCATTTGACTTGGGAAAACTCATGTGCATTTCCCTGTGTACAGCATGACAAAAGGTTTTCCCCTTTCTTTTTTCCTTTGGGAAATGAGGGACAGCAGTATGGTTGTCCAGCAGGATTTTGTTGGACTGAACTGGCAAAAAAGTATTTTCTGATTGTTAAATTTAAGCAGTAACACCCAAAGCATCTTTAGGATTGTAGTCCCAAGTCCTCAGTCAGTCTGGATGACATCAGATTGGTTTGTTTGGGGTTTGTTAATTAACGACAAAAAATAATAGTAGTTCTCTCCTGCACAATTAGCAGTGGTGATATAATTCTCTCTCTGGCCACAGGACAGAAGCAGGTTTGGAACCCTGCAGTGGAGAGCCAGGCATTCCTGCAGCTTGCCAAGCTGTGCCAGGATCACACCTTGGTTGGGATGAAGTTACTGGATAAAATCTCCTCTGTCCCCCGTGGGGAGTTGTCATGCAGTGAGTAAATGGCAAATCCTGCCTGGTGTAACCTGTGTGTAACTAATGTGGCATCGTGTGGTTTAAACTCACAGCTCAAAGAAGAGAAGCAGTGCTGAGGAAGGGCTCTGCTGCTGATCTCAAATTTGATACTCAGTTAGTAGGGCTGAGGATATGTACAGTAGATAAGGGTGTTGCTTAAGGGTTTATTTTTCAAACAAAATTCATATTTTTTCGTGCTATGCAAGTGGTGGGAAATGCAGTCAGGGAGTGACCTGAGCTGTCGTGGTGGCTTGTTACAGAAGGGGTATTGTGACTTTGTTCATATTCATCAGTTAGAAACTGAATTTTTCAAACCCAAAGGCAAAACTTGTGCCCTTCCTTTTCCAAATGCAGAGCTGGCAGGCAGTTGGAATGATGATGTGTCATACATTTGTCAGCTTTTGGTGGAGGAGGTTGGAAGTTCTGTGTTTTGTGTGTGCTTTGTGTTTTCTCTTCTGGAGAGAGGCAGTAATTCATTTCCTCAGCCCTTTAACTGAAATACCCAAGTTTTTCTGCTCTTCAGTCACAGAGCTGCTGATCCTGGCCCACAGCTGCTTCAGCCTGACGTGCCACATGGAAGGGATCACACGAGTGCTCCAGGCAGCTCGGCTGCTCACCGAGGAGCACCTGGCTCCCAAGGAGGAGTATGGGCTGGTGGTGAGTGTCTGGGGCTGTCCAGGGCTGGCTGTGCCTGTCCAGCTGGTGATCCAGCTGCTGGTGAAATGTGCTGGTCTGTGTCACTGGGCTGTTGGGCGTCTGTAATTCCTGCCTTGAAGGAACTCCTGGAGTCTGGGACGTGCCCAGTGGAATGGTGTCAGTGCTAAAAGCTTCACTGCCTATTTTTATGAGATAAAACGATGCCCTTTCACCTCAGTGTGAAAAAGATGGAGTTTTGGTTGGTTTAGGAATACCTGCCACGGCTCCAAGGGAACGTGTGCAGCCCGGTGTGAGTCGTGTGCCTGGCCCAGCCCTGGCTGCCCTGGCAGGGGATGGTCCCAGTTCCCTGGAGCTCCTCACGTGCCCTGGGTGTCCGCAGGTGCGCCTGCTCACGGGCATTGGCAGGTACAACGAGATGACCTACATCTTCGAGCTGCTGCACCAGAAGCACTACTTCGAGGTGCTCATGAGGAAGAAACTGGACCCGGTACGTGAGGGGCAGACGTGCAGGGAATTGTGTGGCTGCATCAGAACTGGTGTTTACACAGGGTGGAATTATCTGGGCATTTTACTTTCTGGATGCAGGAACTGAGATTCAAGTTTTGTAGTAATAAATTAATTCTGGGGTTTATTCTCATTTTAGTTGAACCGTTTTTTTTTCTAATTAGTTCAGGGCTACAACGAGAGCAGCGTTGAAACTTAAACTTGGCATTGTCAGAGTTTTCATGTCCTAATTCACTTTTATATGCAAAAGTTTTTATTTAGTTTCATGGGATTTTTAAAAATCATAAAGATTCATAGCTTTGTTTAAAATAAATAAGTCATAAAGAAATGTCACATTTTGACATTTGTATGTAAAGAAATGCACAAGTGCTCTATTTTCATACCCAGTTGAGCACAGGTGTGAGGCTGCTGTTGGGTTTCAGAAAATTCTTTGAAAATTTTTAGAAAACTTTTTGGGAAATGATGGTTAGGGTTAGGGTTAGGGTTAGCCTGGCTGGTGGGATGTGGCCAAAGGCAGGCCCTCAGTGTGCCCTCTGTGCCCAGAGCGGGACGCTGAAGGCGGCGCTGCTGGACTACACCAAGCGCTGCCGGCCCGGGGACAGCGAGAAGCACAACATGATCGCGCTGTGCTTCAGCATGTGCCGCGAGATCGGCCAGAACCACGAGGCTGCCGCCTCCACCCAGCTCAAACTCATCGAGTGCCGGCCCTGGGGTGAGCGGGGGCACACGGCAGGGAGGGGGAGGTCCTTTGCCTGTGTCCTGAAACACCCCTGGAGCTGCCGCTGCCTGGGGGAGGCTCCTGCCGGCCCTGAACCCTTCCCCGGGTGTTTCCAGAGGGGTGAGAGTTACAGCTCTTTCCATGATGTGACATTCCTGTGGTCCCTCCCGTGGAGCAGGTACAGACACAGCCAGGTTTTCCTCAGCCCTCAGGATGTGACAGGGTGTTTTGCAGGGGGTTCTGTGGAGTCCTGGGGTGTGTGTTTGTGTGTGACACCCACAGGGTGAGCTCTGCACACAAGGGAGCTGTGGGGGCACAGGGAGCTCTGCAGCGTGGGCAGACAGTGCTCTAAGAGCAGCTACACCAGGAGCTGTGCCAAGGGATTTCTGAGTGGGTCTGGCAGTGGTCAGTGCTGGGGTGTGCCACATTTGTGTGGTTGGGGTTTCCTTCCAGGCTTCAATCACTCGACCAGGCTCCAGCAATAGCTTTGGTCCATTAACTGAACAGGCAGTGTGTTTCTTCCTGCTTTTTTAGTACGTGAATTTTGGTTTAGTCTGTTGGTGCTTTCTGAGACACCAGGGACAGACTTGGCACTGGGAGGGAGTTTTGTAACTTACTTTGTCACCTTTAAAATAATTGGTTATTCCTTCTTTTTTCCTATTTCAGAGGAGTCTCTTCAGGATGTTGCAAATTTAAAGAAGCTGCTGCTGAAAGCTCTGACTCTCTTCATTGATGCAGCAGAAAGTTACTCCAAGGTAGAGTGAGATGGAATGGAATGACTTGTGGGCAGCACTGGGAGCACAGGAGGAGTGGGCTGGGCTGCGAGAACACACAGAGCTGCCCCAGGGAGGCTGTGCAGGGTCCTGGCCCAGGGCAGAAGGAATCTGTGTCTCTGCAGCCCAGTAGCACCAGGAGCACGGCTGTACCTGAGTGTGCTGTGCTGGCCCCTGCTCAGGCTTTAACTCCGGGGGTTACAGGTGGGTTCCCCACTTTCAGAGCAGGGATCATGAGCAAGGATAGAACAAATGAAGTATTTAAACCCAGCGTAATTATGATGGAAGTATTTGTGGGAACTAAGCTTTGTTTAACGCTCAGGGAATACGATGAATGTGAAGCTGCAGTGCTCTCAGTCACTGCACAGCTCCGAGCTCCTCGGGGCTGCTCCCAGGGATGTTTCCAAGTTCCCTGGAAGCTCTGCTCTGTTCCCAGGACTCGTGTGTGCGGCAGGCGCTGCGCTGCCGCCGCCTGACGCGGCTCATCACGCTCCAGCTGCACTTCCTGGGCTCGGGGCAGAGCACGAGGATCATCAACCTGGGCAGGCAGGACCTGCCAGGGGCCATCCTGGCCTTGCCCAGGTTCTACCAGGTGAGCTGGGATCCCTCGGGGTCCTTCTGTCGGGAAATGATGTGGTCACAGCGGTGCCCAAACACTCGGCTCCTTCCCCTGGCCTCCAAGTCCTGTGACTGTTACCCTGACTTTATCCCGTGGTATACAAGGGAAGGAGGGACAAGACACAGGGAATGGCTTCCCCCTGCCAGAGGGCAGGGCTGGATGGGATATTGGGAAGGAATTGTTCCCTGTGAGGGTGGGGAGGCCCTGGCACAGGGTGCCCAGAGCAGCTGTGGCTGCCCCTGGATCCCTGGCAGTGCCCAAGGCCAGGCTGGACAGGGCTTGGAGCAGCCTGGGACAGTGGGGTGTCCCTGTTCAGGGGCTGAGGAAGGTTATTCACAGTGCTTTGTTGCCCTGTATTTCACAGCTGCTCTCAAGAACAGCAGCAAGGGATGGGTCCAACAGAAGAGCTCCAGGACCGAGTTCTCTGTGTGGAACGTGCTGTGCAATCCCCCTCCCTGTTCTGCTCTCCCTGCAGGCAGCCATCGTGGCCGAGGCCTACGAGTTCCTGCCGGACTGGGCCGAGGTTCTGTTCCAGCAGGTGATCGCCAGGGGGGACTTCGTGTACCTGGAGGAGTTCAAGCAGCAGCGGCCGCTGTGGCCCGGCCTGTTCGAGGAGGTGGCCAAGAAGTGAGTGAGGGGTTCTGGGGGCAAACAGCAGCTGTACCTACACAGGGCCCGTGAGAGGGGCAGGAGCAGAGTGTTAGATTGTTCAGCCTGTTACGGGGTAAGGTCTCCTACATACAGGGACTTGAGGTACAATTCCAGAATCCCAGAATGGTTTGGGTGGGAAGAGACCTTAAAGCCCATCCCATCCCACCCCTGCCATGGCAGGGACACCTGCCACTATCCCAGGGTGCTCCAAGCCTGTGTCCAGCCTGGCCTTGGACACTGCCAGGGATCCAGGGGCAGCCACAGCTGCTCTGGGCACCCTGTGCCAGGGCCTTCCCACCCTCACAGGGAAGGATTTGTTGGTAAGTTGGGTTCCTGAGCACAATGTGGAAGTAGCTCTGATCCAGCCTTGTTCTTGAGCTGGACAGGAAGGGAGCTCAGGGTTGAGCACAGCAAATCTTTAAAATTAATAGGAGCAAATAACCAACTAGGAGATTGAAATGTAGGTGTTGAGCACAACCTCTTGTTGAAAATGTAGTTTCTGCAGGCCCAGAGCAAGAGTCTCAGGGGCCTGGGATGCTTTTGTGTCTCAGTTCCATGTGCAATTGTTCCAGGGTCAAACAGCACCCCCCTGCTGACGCTGCCCTGAGGAACCTGAAGCGGTTCCTCACTCACTGTGAGGACATCTACACCTACTACAGGCTGGCCTATGACCACAAGTTCTATGACGTGGTGAACTCCCTGCTGAAGGACCCTCAGACAGGCTGCTGCCTCAACGACCTCTTATCCAACTGAATTCCAGCTGAATTCCAGCCCAGAGCTCAGACTGCAGGGTCAGTGCTGATTAACACAGATTTTATCAATGACCTGCTCACAGGGCCCTGCTGCTCTGCAAAAATTACTCCAGAAAACTAGACAGGGTTGTAAGTATTTAAAATTCTGAGACTGTGTTAACCTAAAATTGTGTTTTGTATAATAAATCTTATTGTTTATAAACAATCTGAGTCACCAGCAAATACTGACTGGCCCAGGTGGGGGGTGAAGCAGAGATCCAGCAGCTCTTTAAATAAGGGGCATGGGGGAGGAAGCACCCCAGGAATTGTATCCTCAGAGGCTGAAACAGGTGTGCAGAATATCCAGGACAAGGGAGTGGAACAAGCAGAATCAGTGAAGGTTTCAGGTACACAGTAGGATAATGTGTTCTTTAAGTCCAGTCTGATTTCCAAAGTCTTGTATATCTCTAAACAGCACATTCCTAATTCTGCTGTCTTGGAGTAAAAGAAATAATCAAGTGCAAATATATTTTTACAGTAATTAAATACAAATGCCTTTCCAGGCCTAAGCCATGGGCAACACCCCCAGCACAGCTCAGCTCTGCAACTCTCCCTCTTCAGGTATTTTTCCTGTCAGGCCCCAAAAGAACTGCTCCAAGGCCAGCCTGGTGAAGTCCTCAATAGTGATTTTTATTAAATTAGTTGCTTTATAAAACATTGCAGATGTTGTAATTGTTAACATAACAATTTGCCCAACTGTAGGAACTGCTGCAGTTTGCTAAGCAAGTTTGGTTTTTAATGAAAGAAAACGGCCGAGTCATGAGAGACCCACCACAACCCAGGAGAGCCCCAAGGAAGTTGTGTGGTTTGGTTTTGTCTTTTTTTTTCACTTAACCCCTTAATTAACTGTTAAAGAACACCCAACCCAGACAGCTGCATTAGTAGAAATTTAAATGAATGGAACTAAACTTCATCCTCGAGACACAAGTGGGTTTTGCCTTGCTCTGCCCCACCAGGTGCTGTTCAGGTGTCAGGCTGTGGAGCAGTGGCTGTCCCAGGGGACATGCTCCCAGGTGCAGTATTCCACACTGAAGTTAGCAGTTCCCTTCCCAAAATACTGAAATCCTCAAGCTCTAACTCAAGACAAAGCGACTGGAACTCTACGTGCACACCCTGCTCTTGCTGCAAACTGCTCGTGCTCAGCCCTGGCCCTGGAGCAGGGACAGTTAAGGCCATGTCATGGAGCTGTGCTGGTTATAATCCTTCCCCTTGTTCCAATTCCTTCCCAATTTAGTGGCTGTTGCTATACCATTAAATAGCAACAGTGTCCATTATCAGAATTTTGGGTTTTTAACTGCAATTTACAGACCTGTTCCGTTCTACCCCCGCCCGGAGCTTCTGCCCGGACCTGGCACCTCCAGCCCCCAGCACACAGATACTGCAATTCTGATTGTAGCATTTGGCAGAATTTAAAGGAAGAAAAGTTGTGCTACATGTTTAAGGGATTATGGGCAACAGAAAGACAACAGAAGGGAGATAAATGTCACATGAAGTCTTCAAAGTCTTGTACGTACTCGCCGTCGTAGCCGCCGTAATCGGCCAGGTCGTCTTTCATCGTCGCCTTCAGCCCCCCGCCAGGCACAACACCTTTTTTCTTCTTTTTGGCTTTATTCTGTTGCAAGAGGACAAGGATGGTTACCTGGCCAGGCCCAGTGCTCTGTCATTAGCCCAGCCAGGGTCAGCCCAGTGGCCCTGAGCAGTCACAGCCCCCATGCTGAATGCGGCCTTGCCAATGGTTTCCACCCCACACATTTTCTCTTCCCAGGAAAGCTGTGACAGTTCCAGGTGTCCCCAGCTCCCTGCACCACAGCCCTACCCACCCTTTTGCCTTTCATCCTATTTCCCCTGGACTCTCAACAAGTAACTAATAAATGCAGGGGAACCCCGAGCAGGGGCTGTGATCCCTGAGCAACAGCCCCAGTCTTACCTTCTCTTGTTTTTGTTTTTCACTGCATAATACTGTCAGAGTGTTTGTGATCTTTTTCAAATCATCCACCTCCACTGCATCAGGGAAAAAAAAAGATTCCTTATCAATGTTGTTCTTATAAGGCAGTTAAATAACATCAACAGTCTCTAGAACTAGAAATAAGCATTAGTGTAACTATGGGCAATTATTTGATTTAAATCAGCAAAACACAGAGTGGGTGGTTCTGGTCCTTAAAATCCCAACAAGGATTCCAGCTGGTCCCTTGGAAGCCTGAGTGTTGTAGAAGGTAAAACTTGCAAATAAAGTTATGAGCACAAGAGCCTTACTGAGGCATTTGCACAGTAAAATATGGAGACAGTAAAATACAGTCAAATGTATCAAAAGGAGCACTGGATTAACAATAAATTATTATGTTTATCAATAAACGGTGCAAGAGGCTGGGAGTCCCTCCCATTAGGAGCTCTGGAATCCCTCTTGAGATGGAAGTTCCCAGCTGCCAGTGGGGATGATGGATTTACCCAGCTCCGCCCGGGATCGAGTTACCCCTCACTGAAGGACAACGGGGTACAGGACAGGGAACGATCCCAGCCAGTTCTCCAGCCACCAGGGCAGTGGGAAAAGGAGTTTAAATTACTTCAGATCTGTATAGTTACACGCTGAATTCCAGAACAGTTAATCTGCAGTTCCAGAATTACATGAACTCAATTTTGTAATAGTTTCCCTCCAAACGAAGTACTCTAAGTTATCTGCCTCAGAGAATTTACTCTTATTATTTTAGAAACGGCTTTAAGAAAAACATGCAGGATTTAGATCAGCATAAAAATTTCACACTCTTAAAATTACTGTCTCTAACCAACGTGCAGAAAGAACAACTCTTGCACGAGGAGAGGATCCTTAGTGGAGCTTGTGGGAATGGAATCAGGTCAGTGCCTCATTTAGTACAAACTACAGAGAGCAATCCCCTCTGAACACTATCAGCACGTTTTCCACTTCAGCTCCACCGCAGCCCTGGCAGCAGTGTTGGACCTGTCTGGACTTACAGGAAATACAGACGTCCCGAAGTAACGCTTCCAAAAACCCGGCGTAATGTAACGACTTCTCGTACTGTGTGATTTTCTCCTTGAGGAGCTTCCCAAATTCCGTGAAGTCGTCTTTTGAAGAGGGATTCATGGCATCTATTCCACAAGTGTTATTTACACCTGCAGGGACAGGCAGGGGCGTTAGAGAGAACATGAGCTGCGAGCCCTAAAAGGGGGCCCGGTTCCCACCCAGCTCCCACCCCCCTGAGCTCTGCACCCCCACAGCCAGGGCCCATCCCTGGCCTTACAGGAGGGAAGTTTGCTGCCAAACTCAGTCATTTCATAGAATCCTGGAATGGTCTGGGCTGGAAGGGACCTTAAAGCTCACCCAGTGCCATCCCCTGCCATGAGCAGGGACACCTTCCACTATCCCAGGTTGCTCAAGCCCCATCCAGCCTGGCCTTGGACACTTCCTGGGGTCCAGGGGCAGCCACAGCTTCTCTGGGCACCCACCACCCCCACAGGGAACAATTCCTTCCCAATATCCCATCTAACCCTGCCCTTTTGTCAGTGGAAAGCCATTCCCACTTGTTCTGTCATTCCATGCCCTTGTCCAAAGTCTCTCTCCAACAATTTTTGAAGCTGAGTCAAACTCAGTAATGTGACCCAGCTATTCCTGTTCCCTGGATAACCTGCACCAGGAAGCCCCTTTTCCCTCAAATAAACAATTCCTGCCTCAAGCTCCTGAGTGCAGAACTCAGCTGGTTCTTTGCAGCTGTATCCAGTGCACCCCCCCAAGCACTGTGCTCTGTGACAACTCACTGAGCATAACCTCCCCTGAGCAATGAGCTGAATCATTCACCATAATCAAGGAAACGCTTCCATGTTTGAGGAATGCTGCTGTGCATCAGCATCTTTGCTACTTCTTTGTGCTCAGTGCCACAAGCTCTGTGTGCTGAGAGCCAAACCCTGCTCAGGCTTTGCAGGGTCCCACAAGTCCCAGGGGTTTATTTCCTGCTGCTTTAACTCACCAAAAGTTTCCTTTGCCAACTCCAGGTCCGACTCCTCTTGTAACTTCTTTAGCCGTAGTTTGTCTGCCAACTGTTCTTCTGGTGTGAGCTCCTTCTGTTCCTCGGGTGCCTCTAACTGGAGGGAAAACACACGGGGAGAAGGTGGCACGTTAAAGACATGGTGCCTTCTCCAGAGCCACTGAATCACCCACTTCTGCCTCGAGTCAGGGCACATGGAAAACCTGGAACCCGTTCCCTGGAGTCCCAATAAATTGTTCATTTCACAAGGAATGGGAAGAAACACCAAACTCCCACTCCTGCCTGTTCCATCACGTGCTGCACACAAAGGAACTGGGACAACACTGTTCCAATCACTGGTTAAATTATATGGGAATTAAAGCTCCCAGCTCCAGATGGGATCATGTACAAGACCTAAGTTTGGTTTATCAGATGAATCAAGACCTCTTCAGGTCTTGCTCAGCCTCCAAAAAACAAAACCAAATCAAACCCACCCCCTGAATTTCATGTGACCCAGAAGAAATCAGGAATTACCCTTTTTTTAAGCTCTTCTTGCTTTTTCTTCTGTAGCTTTTCTTTTTCTTTGATTTTTTCTGCTATTTTCTTTTTTTCTGAAACTTTCGGTTCTGTAAAAGGTGGAACAACAAACACAGCTCTCAGAGGTCTGATGATTTTTTTTTCCCCACCCACAACCATAGAAACACTGGAAGCCACCGAGCTCAGCTACTGGGACTGAACAGAGTTAAAGACACTTCTGTTAAACCCAGCCCTGCTCAGGTTTGATCCTCACACCCCCCCAGACACAACCAGTGTCTGTTCCAATGCTGATACAGAGCCAGGGGTTACCTTAAAGTCTCACCTTGTTTTACCTCTGTCTCCTTCACCTCCTCCTCTTCCTCCTCATCATCCCAGTTATCCTGCAAAACAGTTAAGATTGTTTTACAGACACCTGCAACCTCTTCCAATGTCCACAAACCCAGTGATCTGGTGTCAGAGTGAGGAAGCCATGGGAGGGAGCTGTACCTCAAGGGTTTTTGGGGCTGTCCACACTGGTTGGGGCCAGTTCTTACCATGAAAAAGGCAGGTTTTGGTCAAACAATCAGCTTGTGTCAATAGTTACAACAGCCAGGTCATGAACAGTCAAACAACCCCCACATAAACAGGACTTTATTCTGATTTCTGGTATTATGAGACACTGACCATCACTGAGGGGTGGGCACAGCACAGCCCTGCTGGAAACCCCAAACCCTGCAGAAACCACGTTAAACCAGCACAGGCTGTTCTGTTCCACACCACCCTAGGGACCTGCTCCTTCCCAAGGACCCTCTCCTCTGCTGGGAAAAGCATTCCTGTGGCTGCAGGGATTTTCTGGGAGGCTACACCAGAGGCAGGGGTGTGAAGCCTCACGTTCCACTGGGATGTGCTGATCCAAGCAAGGAGACACCCGAGTCCATCCACCAGCTCACCCCAGTTAATTGGCACTTGCAGGGGACTCAGCTTCCCTTCCACATTCCATGGAGCTGACTTGAATTTGGAGCAGCATTATTTTAGCTCACATCTAATTAAGTTTGTTACACCCACTGCTTAAATAGCTCCACTCAGCACTGAGGAGCTGTCTCAGCCCCGGCCCGGCCACGCTGGGAATCAAGATGCAAACTGCAGAGGAAGGGCAGCCTGGCCATGAGGGATTCACCCATGGCACTGGGGTATCTGGGAGCCTCCACAGAGGGCACGTGGGCAAGAACTCCACACCGTGAGACGTGCTCTGACCCCATCCTGCCAGCCAGGCCTGGTTTATAAACCTAGGGAATTCCAAATCCTGCCAGCCCTGCCTGCTTTATGAACTCCAGGGAGCTCTCTCGGAGGAAGAGCCAACTGCCTTAGTGCTGTGTCCTTGCAGTGATACAGTAATTCCAAGAGAACATCTTTATTCCACAATATTTCAACACTGTTTCTACATCCTTAACTACAACAGGGCTCCTGAAACATCCTCCCTGCAGCAGAGGCAGTGGCTCCCAGCTACAGCCAAGCACTGGGAAGGGAGCAGCCACTGCCCCGCTCTGGCTCTGCCAGCACTGAGTCAATAGATGAAAATTCCTTGGCAGGAGGCCCGACTTCTGGGAAACGTGTGCTGGGGAACACTGAGAGGAGTTTTGTTACCAAATGTGCTAATTTTAAACCCGGGAAGTTGATGTTTCCCAAATTAACAGTTACTGCAAGTTCATTACTAAAAAACCTTCAAAAATACAGATCTGCAGATACAAAGCACATTCCAAAATGTAAAATGCTTTAAGCAAGCCATGGTCAGAAAATACTTTGTGCTGCTACTTTAGACCACGTCATTTCCTTCACGTGGGGATTTCCCCATGGTGGGCCCTCACACTGAGAGATCCAGAGCCTGAGCAGGAGCCTTTGGGAATTCAGCAGGAAGAGCAAATCAAAGCAAAATAAACCAAAATAAAACACCTTTCTTTGCTGGATCCTCTCTAGATGCAGCTCTGGCACTAAATCCATAATCCCTTGGAAACAGTTAAGCAGCTGCATCCTTACTACGTGTAAGATGTAAAATGTCTTCCCACTGTCAGAGGGCAGGGATAGATGGGATATTGGGACGGAATTGTTCCCTGGGAGGGGGCTGAGGCCCTGGCACCGGGTGCCCAGAGCGGCTGTGGCTGTCCCTGGATCCCTGGAAGTGTCCAAGGCCAGGTTGGACAGGGCTTGGAGCACCCTGGGATAGTGGAAGGTGTCCCTGCCATGGCAGGGGTGGCACTGGATGGGCTTTAAGGTTCCTTCCAACCCAGACCATTCCAGGATTCCATGATTCCACGTGGGGAATATTTGTGCCTTTATTAAACAGAGAACCCTCAGGTGTCTCCCAGAGCCACTCCAGTCCAGTTCTCCTGGACACATTCTATCCAGCAGGAAAGCTTCTCACTTTCTAAGGAAGGAGGAAAAGGAAATGTCACAGACCCTCTGAGCTACAGGTGTCCGTGCACACCTGTCAATCACACAGGTGCCAAACACAAACACCTCTGTCAATCACAGCGGTGCCAATCACACACACCTGTGTCACTCCCACCCCGTGCAGTTCCACACTGTCCACACTCACTCCCAGTGCCTGGAGCTGTCCTTGTCCTGCTGCTCTCAGGGGACACCTGGGACACTCTGTGCTGCGGCTATTACTGGATTTAAGAAGGAAAATTGCCAGCTTGTAACTCACAGAAATTTGGTAACTTTGGGGTTTAAGAGATGATGAAGTACTTTTTCCATACTGTTTACGAAGAGAACTCCACCTGAGCCCCAAGAATAACTGCTGGTGTTTTTCAGAGATTCTGGTAACAGTTTCCTCAAAACCAACCCCTACTCCTCACCCAGCATTACAAGGTCCCAGGGCTGGATTGGAAACAAAAAGATCTGGTTTAGTTGATTATTCTACCTAGCGAATCCCGGTATGTTTTCCCGGTTGGAAGGGACCTCACACACCACCCAGTTCCACCTCTGCCACGGGCAGGAACACCTGTCACCAGACCAGGTTGCTCCAAGCCCCGTCCAACCTGGCCTTGAAACCCATCTGGCTTGTTCCTTGTGCATTCCCTGGCATCCCTTTGCATTATCCACAGAAACACAGAGCAAACGGAGGTTTCTGTGGCACCATCACCCCACCAAGGGCAGCTGGAGCCGAGCAGGAGCAAACACCCTTTTTAAGGGAGCTCTGCCTTCAGAAACACCAGAAATGATCATCCACACGTTTTAATCCCACTGCGGTACAGACACCACGCTGAAACACGGCAAAATCCCGCCTCGTGGTGTGTGAAGAAGCAGGAATATCAGGTGGAAAAGACGTGCTGGTAGAGCACAGGAGTTTCTGGTCAGCAGCAGAAGCACCATCACAGCACGGCCGTCATTAAACTCGTCCTGACGCCTCACCCAGCGCACCCCACTCACAGCTGCGGGCCCTAAAGCCGGGGGAGCAGCTGGAAAGCCGCAGGTGTATCCCACAGGGAGCAGGAGGTGCCACTTCGAGAGCGTCTGCCTGACCCTTCCTCCCCGGCAAAGTCCCAAGGCAGCGACAGCGGCTCCGGGCAGGGACCGGCTCGGGTTCTCTTGGCATTTGGACTTGTCACCGTGACCGACGCGGAGCCGCTGCCGCGCGGGCGGAGACGCCGGGACC
>VZRO01003123.1:199585-233226 GCA_013397915.1 Daphoenositta chrysoptera
TCGGCCGCAGCCGGGACAGCCCGGCCCGCCCCGCTCCCGCCCCTCCGGGACCGGCTGTGCCCCGGGCACGGTCCCGGCGTGGGCACCCCCAGTGAGCGCCCCCTGCTCCCCCTCTCACGGCTTGGCTCAGGTGCATCCACATCAGGGCGCGGGGTCCTCCTTCTCCCTCTGTCCTGTAACACCGAACAGAGAAAAGCTGGAATTGTTCACTTCAGCCACCTCACTGCCAGCTCCCAATTTCTGTGAGAATCTGAGTAAGTGGAAAAGGAAGATAGGTTTTGTCTGAAGAGAATAAATTTAGAACGCGTCTTTCATGTAACAAATGAATGATCTCTCTGTACACACCTGTATAAATCACACAGTGTCTAGGAAAAACACACTGAAAAAATAGAGACTTCCAAATTTATCATCCTTTTCCTGTTCTTCTCCATTTACCAGACAATAGTAATAATAACAGAGCTGTACCTACGGATCAAACAATGTCACAAGTTATATCCTCACCAAGTCTACACAGTTTCACAGGCTCAGGGTGCTGTGGGGATAATCACAAAATTGACAGGAATTGTGCAGTAATTTGGAATATGTTAATATTTGAATAAGTAATTTGGAATTCTAAGAATTTACATAGAGCATTTAAATTTTTCCTTGACAGTAAAACACAGACACGACTTCTTTCATTTCAAGGCTGAAAACTGACAGGAGCAATGTCTTGACTTACAGAAAACTGAGTCTCAATGAAGGATGATATCAGCTAAAAATCATAAAAACAGAATCCAGAGCATAGTATTTAATTAATTTTTTGTGCTTCTGTAGACTAGAAACGATTGCAGAAGAACCAGAAATCCATAGCACAGGACTTCTCTTTCCATCATATTTTACAAGATTTGGCCCCATCAGTACAATGACATTTTTGCAAGTATCAAGAACTCTTCTTCCTCCTCCTCCTCCTCCTCTTTCTCCACTCCTGCGGGTCCCTCTTGCCCTGGGGTTCTTCGCTCTCCATCTGCACCAGTCCAGCCATCCACGAGTGCCCTGAGCTCCGATGTTGGACAGAGCAGCGTTGGGGAGGGGGACGATGCGCTGTGAAGGGCTTTTGTCACCCACAGGACCCCCGTGAGGTTTGACTCCACATTTCAGGGCTTTTCCCACACCTGATCCGTCTCTTCGGCCGTGACACCTTCGGCTGACACCACTCGTGGTTTGGGAGATCCCTAATCCAGTCTTGAGACATTCAGGCTTCCTGCTACATTCAAAAGCAATGAAAAATGTCAGGTGGAATGAATCCAAGGTGGGGGGAAGCAGAACACCAAGGCGAGGGCCATTCCAGCTACAGAGCGACTCCAGGGACAAGAAAGGACTCAACAGGTACCGCCCCAGGTCTGAGAGGCGCTGCTGTGCTGCCAGAACAAAGGTGCTCCAACCTAGAACAGAATCCACGGGGACATGGAAAACAGGGACATGGTCACCACAACCCAGCAGAGACCACAGAGGAGATCATTCAGAACTTTGGAAAGAGGATGTTGTGCTTTCCAAAGGGACATAAAACGGGAAGCGGTGATCCAGCTGCAGGATGCCCTGCTCGGGGGGCACAGGCCAACTCAAGGTCAGTAACACACCTGGCTGAGGCTCCCCCGGGCATGGGGGTGGTTTTGGGGACACAACCTGACCCAGACCTCGGCACAGGAACAGGGAACTCCCCCTGGAGACGAACACAACAGAAATAAAACCTGTGAAAAACTGCTTCACACCAGAAGGGTTTGCAGGAGGCAGAACCACTCTGCAGAGTTCAGAGTGATAAACACCAGGCTTGCAGCACAGGAAAAGATGAATATTTAATATGTTTACCAAGCAATCTCTGTCACTCCTGTTGTGCATCGATATAGAACTAAATCCCCTCGTTTACATTCGGGTTTCCCTCATGGTCTGATCAGCACAACACAGACACAGCTGGAAAGTGCAACATGCCTTTGGTTTCCTCAGCTTTGGAAGCACTTTTGGAATGGCTGGAGCCACAGAGGACCTGGGGATAAGGACGTTATTTGAACAGGTGAACATCCCATTACAGCTGGAAAAGGCCGTAAACAAAGCCGAGCTCATTCTGGCAGATCCATGAATTTTACAGCAGTTCTGTGATGTGGAGAAATTGGGAGGAATCCCCCGTTAGGCAAAGCTTCACCACTGAACTACAGAAACCCCTCAGATTCAGATTTACATCGTAAGGAACAGCTGAGGAAGAGCTGGCAAACCAAGGGGCAGCTCCAGCACAAGCTGCCCCCTTCCAGAGTCCATCCCTCCATCCATCTCTCCATCAGCACCACCACGGCCCCGGGGGCCGGGGCTGCCCAGGGGACACGGCTGCACCAAGCAGATGTAAAGGTAATGTTCTGTACATTTTATTTCAATAAAGACATAAGACAAACAGCGTAAAGATGCCCAGATGCCCTAAAGATAAATACATTTAAAAGATTCTCATTAAAATGAATCTGTAGTATTTCTTTCCTGCAAGCAAAATACCTTTCTTTAAATACAAAAAAAATCAGTATTCTGAATTGCAAATGTTTTCACTTTTTTTGCAGAAAATCTGCCATGATGATTTTGTTTTTAATGAATAAGGATTTTCCACAAAACAGGCTTGCTCTACATGCTAAGTTTTAACAGTTCAGTGACACCATGTGCTAGCTACATACACAACAGATAATATAGTAAGAAAACACTCAACCTGATGAAAAGTTAAAATCTTCATTAATACACTGGAAAAAGTTGACATAACTCATGCCTTTTAAAATCAAAAATACAAAAATTAAATGTTTTGCTAAAAAGATTTTCCTTATTTTAAGGACTCATTTGAAAATGAAGCTGCATGTAATTTGTACAATAAAATTGTACAAGTAAACAGGTAATATACATAAAAAATTAATTGACATACTTCTCAATTATCAGCTGTCCACCTTTAATTTCCAATACTGTACTTTCTTATCAAGCATACAAAATAGCAAACTTCTCTTTAGAAAAAGTGCCGTTCTGTGACATCTTTTACACAAAACCAGTCCGAGCCTGTGGCGTGGTAATGCAGTCGAGAGGCAAAGCTTCCTAACTTGTACAAATTCTACCTTCCATAAAAAGCCTCCGGAAAAGAAGATTCCCCACCGCTATAAAAATATCACCTCCGGGGCGCTGCATTAGGAGCCACGGCCGGGCCTATTCCCTCGGGAAACCAGTGGGATGGCAGGGGGGCCATCAGAGAGGCTGACTGGAACCAGGAGTGTCACAGCGCGCCCGGGCCGGGCGGTGCCCGGGCACGGAGCCCTGCCCGGAGGGGCAGTCCTGGAGCAAACGGGCAGCAGGGCCGGCCTCGCCAGACCTGCCAGGTGACCACGCTCCTTCTGCCCCCAGGCCCGTGCCCAGCAGAGTGTGAGGTATTCCTTGTCCATCGTGGTGCCACTGCCAGGTGTGCTCTGTCCGGAGTACGTGCCATCGCAATGGTTTAGGATATTCCGAGTATTAGTAATTCTTATCTTCGTCTTATCTAGCCAGTCTCTTGATTTTTGAAAAGATTTCGACTACAGTAGAATATTACAGAAAGAAAATATAAATGCAGGGTTTTTTTTTTTTTTTTTCTTTCTAAATGAAACTTACGTGGGCTAAAACTAGAGAATATTTTTAAACAAATATACAGGATGCAGGCAGACAAAGCAGAGAAACGGCCAGCCAACTGTTTAATAAAAAACTAATAAAATTTGGCTATTTCCAGAAAAACTATGAAGCGCCTCAACTAAAAGGAATGCATAATGAAATTCTAATCTAATACAGGTCAAAAATGTAAAAAGGTTATAAACCTTAACAGGAAAAATAAAACAACTTTTACTGGCCATTCCTGTTGAAATGAGAATCTTAAAAGTAACAGAAAAGTGGCTACAAACCCACTTAGAGCACCGAACAGAGAGAAAATCCGAGTCCGTTTTCAATCTCTGTTGTATCATAAAATCCTGTGTTTCTACAGGTCAAGCTGCTGGTGGCAGAAACAGAATTTTCTTTATAAACTGCAGATGTCCTGTACATAAAAAATTTCCTTGGAGTTGCACTAGTTCTAAAGACTTTTCTGTTCTAGCCTCCCTACTGCGGGTACTGGATTGTACTGATGGCGGCAACCTCAGGTGTAGAAAGTCTCTTTCTGTAACCCTTGATCATTGTTGGGCACCAAAGATAAGAAAAGCAAGACGGGGTACAAAAATGCAAAATTTCAACAGTAATGGCAATGTTTTGTATTAGTCCAACAGGGTCCTGCATTTCCTCCCCTCGGCAGCGAGAGCAAAGGCTTTAATCGGGGGGTAGCAAATCATGCAAGCGAAATCTGTCTCTGATGTGAGGTCGGACGTCTTCGTTCTGTGGGGGAAAGGGCAGGTTTAGGAGAGTAAACACAGCCAGAAACCACACTGCAGCAGGGCTCCTCGTCTAACACCCCTCTTTTAATGTAACGAATATAAACCACGAATGATGTCATTCCAGAGACTTACAGAGACAACTCTATAGCATCCACAGCAGTTCAGGAGTAATTTATTTGCCTTTTAGGAATAAGGACACACAGCACAGCCAGCAACAGGCACTATGTCATCAAACTGCTCAGAGATTCCCAATTTCCTCAAGACTGATGTCACAATCCCACAGCCCTGCATTTACAGCACAGTCAGGTATGACAAGTCCCCTTTTTGCTGTGCGAAGACGTCCCTGGATCTTCATCAGCCTCAATCTCAGTGACTCAGAAAACCTTACAATAGGTAAAAATATCACAGGAACTCACTGACAGTTTTGGGAAAAGCCACAGAAAGCAAACACTTACCAGCTCTACGAGTTTCTCCAGAAATGGAATCAACTTTAGGAGTTCATTATCATTTTTATCCATGAACCAGCTTTCTATAGGAATTCCATTGGAAAGCTAAAGTTAAAATAGGGGAAAAAAAATCATCAACACACGATTTATACTTAATTTATCTACAAATATGACTTGTGAAATAGCATTCGGGGGAAAAATGTTTCAAGCTACAGATTTATGAGTATTGTTCCCAGTTTGCTTTGCAAACTTCAATACAAACGTAAGCCCCAAACTTACATAAGAAGTGAAATCCAAGTGTGGGGTTTCCCTGTCCCCCCTCAGGAAGTTTTCCTCCCTGAGGAGTCTCCCACCCCAACCCCTCACCTGGTAAGCAAAGGCTTGCGGTGAATTGTCGATGATGATGGTTTTGGAGAGGTCTCTGCCCAGGATGTTTAAATCCTTGATGTAATTCCCTTGTACACACACACAATGCTCACGGAAGAGTCGATGCCTGTCGTTAAAGGAAATACTCATTAATGAGACCAAGGATAACATCCACACTGCACCAGGAACACGGAGCTTTGCCAAGCGTTATCCAATTTTTTCTCTTCTGATCTCCTGTTAGAGAATTGCACCCTTTTTCTGTTCTCTTTAGAGATTTTTACTGGTAAAATGCCCAGTTCAGGTGATTTTGCACTAACCCACTTCTGGGGATGGGTGCTTGTATTTATTCAGGCTCTTCTTTCTGACCCCTTTCACAGACAGGCTGACGGAGGGACCCAGAACATGCCCAGCATCTGCCAAGCCCCAGGTGCTGCACAGAGCTGGTTTACTGGGGTTTGTTATCCCTTTATTCTGTCCCAGCCCTCACAGAACGGGACCTCCCTGTGCCACTTCGTGCCAGAACACAAAGTGTCACAAGGAATGTTTCCTCTTCTGTTACACCTCTGCTGGCAATTAACCTATTTCAATTATTACATCTCAAAAAAAAAAAAGCCTCGGGGCCAGAACATCCCATCAACTCCTTCCCTTCCCATTAGCCTGCTCCCATGTAATTTATGAAAGAAGAAATGGATGGATTGACTAAAAGGACTCTGATTTAAAAACCAGCAGGAATGAAACTCCCATTTCATGGCATATCCACAGAATTATAAATTGTAAAGCAGGCAGATTTGGGGTTGCCCAGCCCTGTTGCAGAGCAGCCCCTTCCAGGCTGCCTGTATTTTTAAATGGAGTGTTCAGAAGCTGTACATAGTGTGCCTAATTCCATGCAGGAGCTGAGTTCCCAACGTTGCCATGGAGGGAAATGAGCTGCTGCATTTATATATAGAGTGTGAGTCACACGTGTGGGGCCTGACAGGCACCTGGGGCTGGTGGCAGAGCTGGGACAGAGTCAGCTCAGCCACACCAACCCCAGACAAATCCAGGCAGCACAGGAGCATCTCTGCAGGCTTCTAGACCCTGTCTGGCTGCTTGAGCCATTGGCTCTTCCCTGTCCCAACACAGGAAAGATCACAGTCCTGAACATTTGCATCAGGTGTCTGGAGAAAGGTTTGACACCACACTCGTGTTCTGGAGTGCCAGTGCCTTCCTGGGCACCATCCTCTGGGGTGGCACAGCCAGGCTCAGCATTCCAAGCACTCAAAGTACTCCCAGGTCTGGTTTACACAGTGGAAAGGAGGCACCAGGCCCACCTGGATTCTGTGTGTCACATAACACAAGCAGTAAGACTGGCCCTGGGTAAAACCAGTGACAGTTTATCCTCCTGCCCTTCAGGAAAGTAAGTTGGGATGTGCCCAGAGCACTGAGTGTAACACTGGATAAACCCACTGCCTTTTCTTTGTGTGCAGCAAATGCAGTTTCGCTGCAGAATGTACAACACACGATGTTGGATGTGAGATGGCTGTGCAATGATGTCACACAGCTCTGACACCACCAGGGAGGGGTTCCCTGGCCTGGGACACCCCACACAGGGGAAATCCCTGAGCAGAAATCAATTTGGGTCCAACATTGCCAAGTACAGTCCCCCTGCCAGGTGAGAGTGACAGAATCTCACCCCTGGAATTTCCTTCTGCCTTAAGGAACTGGAAAAGTCAAACACTTCCCAACAAAGGTCAGTACTGGGAAATGAAAAACCAAACCAGCTCTAATACAAAGCCAACAGACAAACGATTTTGTGATTGAATGAGAACTGAAAGCATGCTGATTGCAAAAGCTACACAAGTCACAATTTATAATAAATAACTCAAGTTTGAATAGTTTAAAAGTAATCAGATACTCATTTCATTTCCTTTATTTGCAGTGTGTATTCCAAAGCACATTTTTGATCCCCAAGAAGTCATTTCCCATGAGCCAACCTAACAGAGAACGAACTGGTACAGGTTTTGGCCTGGGGTTCTTTTATCACAAGGCACCAATTCCATCACTTCAGTCCATTTTTCTCCCTCTCTTAGGAATCAGTCAGGGAGACACTGCAGTAAGGAACACGTCCCATCCCACTGGTCAGGCACAGGACTCAGTTTGCTCACAACAGGTTCGTGCACATTGTTCTGGTTTTACCTGACCAGCTGCTTTTTGGGGTCCAGGATGTTCAATAACTTGTCAGCATACACCTTCTTAGAAGCAGTAAACAGAATGATCTGGGGATTGGAGGGGGAAAAAGTCACCACTGGAGGTACAAGTAAGTGGATACAATTTAAAAATGCAATTCAAAGGTGGTGTCTAATAGTTTTACCTCATAAATCTGAGACATACGTTCCAGGAACTCTCGGAAGAACGGCCTTAGCCGGACGTACACCTGGAGCAGAGAAGGGCTTTAGCAAACATTGACAGTCCTCCAGCCATCACCCTCCCCACTAAATGACATTTTGTGCAGAGGAGGTGAAAATGAGCATCAGAAATAAACAGCAAACACCAGCTTCTTGTATAATAGCACCCCAATGACACCAATATCCCAGCCTGATATTAATANATAACATAATATAACATAACATAATATAATATAATATAATATAATATAATATAATATAATATAATATAATATAATATTAATATATAATACACTCAGCTCAGAGTGAAGGCTGTAACACAGTAACATCAGCATTAACACATCTACTGGAAATTTGATGGAATTCTAAAAAAAATTAATAAAATACAGAAGTTGGACAATCTCTAAATTAAAAATGAAAACTGGTTGCTTTGACTAAACACCCTGACTTAGCTCTCACCAGCAGGGCAGCATCAGTTCAAGCCCTGGACACAAGAACTACATGCTCTTCTTAATAACCACTAACAACTACCCGTGCCTAGGGGTGTCAGAAGCGATTACAAAAAAAAAAGGCTTCAGCTATTTCTAGATTTCCATAAACTCAACCACCAGCAGCACAGAACTGCACACACAGAAAAACCCTTCCCTGTAAGGAATTACAGAGTCACAAGAGGCCCCAGTGAGGAGGGTTCTGCCTCTCTCTGACTCCAGTGCAGGATTTGGGCTCGCGGGGAGGAGCTGCAGGGAGCTGGAGCTCCAGGCCTGGCCCAGGCTGTGGCTGCTTGTGCTGGGCAGCCCTGGCTGTGGCACTGACAGCACATGGGGTGGGCAGAGCAGCCCCTGCTCTCTCCCAGGCTCAGAGAGCACCTACACGAACTGCAGCTCTGAGGAGCTCCTGGAATATCAGGAGAGAAGGGAGGATACGGAGCTGCCTCTCAGTTCTCGTGGATTTCAGCTTTATCAATGGTTTAACAGCCACTGAGGAACAGGCTTGGGTTTTCCTTCCAATCACAGTACATCTCCACAAGGATTTGTAGTACATGAGCTGACTTAGATAAAATTTATTGTGGACACAACCCAGTGACCAGAGGGGAAGAAAAGTGGAACAGTTTAAGTGAATACAAAATTTCTTGCCAGATCCGACACCTGCAGTTTATCAGCAGACAGGTGTAAAATGCCAGGCCGCTGCTTCTCTCTCTTCAAACAAGCTGAGAACAACTACACACAGCAAGGATTCCCACAGAACAAAATAAAAAAGTTTGTGTTTTTCTATTTACCTGGTAAATGACATCTTGAAAAAGAACTGGAAAAGTGAGTGCAGCATCTTCTAATTCGTTTAGACTACAGTGCACTAATGTTTCATCCTAGGGAAAAAATTACATAAAAGAAAAAGAGTGTGAAAAAACAATGTTGAAAAGAGAAGTAATTTTCTGCATTTTATGTTCATTTTAACGCAGGTTTATTTATAATGGAAAATGTATTTTTGTGCAAGTGCTGTCAAAGTTGAAGAAAATTCTTGGGATGAATTAAACATTTCATTATTCTTGTAATTTTTAAAAAATTTCACTGAAATTGTGCGCTGGGGGTGTAATTATAAGGAGATATTTTATTTTGTAGGCTCTCCTCTCATTCAGTTCCAGCCTGAATCCAGTTCCCGTATCTTTCACTGTGAATAATCCACCCATTCCTACAACCACATGAGGACAGCCCAACTAATGCTGCTCATAAAATCACATCATTAATAGGGTCTGAAACAACTTTTGAAAGAGACACTGAAACAAATCATCATAAAGACAAATGTATTTTATAAGAGTATTTCAAAAAGTGGACTTGTGCCCTTTAAGAATAAGAATGTTTTCAAAAGTAGAAGTTTAATTTTTCATTGATCTTGGTGCAAGACACTCGTAACTGAATTTTTCTCTTTATTCCATCTCATTTTATCCACACTGGATTAGGGAAGCTTTATGGGGACAGACAACTCTCTGTTTGAAATGCTAAAACTGTAATGCTTTTTGTTTTTAAGCAGGATGTAAGTATTTGACAAATACAACACACATTCTATTCCTACCACAATTAATTATTTTTCAATTATTTTTAACTAAAATTATGCAACATTCAACAGTCTTTTTGTTTAAAGCAAACAAAATTGATTTCCACAAGTAAGGGAAATGCTCCATCCCCCTGCTTTGGTTTGTGTTTATAAAGATATTTACCAAGTCTAGAACTAATGAGAACTCTGGTGTGCTTCTGGTTTTCAGTGGGAGAGCTGGCTTCCTGTTCAGCTGTTCTTCTGTTAGTGGGGGGACATGTTTGATGAAATAGTATCTGAAAAGAATACAGATTTTGCTGTGAAAATGTACATTACTGAACTGCAGTGTTGCAGCCCAACTTAATACTTGAAATATTTAAGGCTGCACAAGAAGTAAGTATTTTAAATTGAAATAAACCCCACATGAGCATATACTTTTTTTTTTTTCAAGCTAAGAGCTTTTGGAGTTCATTATCATAGCATGAAAATGATCCAATTTAAATAGAAGTATCTTAACTCAATATCCCAAACGATTAATTTACTATTTCCAGTACAAACACTGGCACTTACGGATCAAAGACTTCCCAGTCTTCTTCATAGGTGGCTTCTGCATGAGCTGACGAGTAGCCACTGTCTGGAGATACTGGTGCTGAAATTCAACGAAAATGACCAAAACAAAAAATAAAACAAAAAACCACAAGAGCTGGTCTTATTAGTGCAGTTATTTAAAGTGATAATTTGCACTCAAGACACGAGGGAGAAACAAGTGACAAACTCTCCCTCCAGCCCCACCTCCCATGCCAGGGACTCCCCTGGGCTGGACCCAGAGCAGCCCCTCTGCTCAGAGGTCACATTTACCCCTGACTAAAAAGCTGCTCCCAGAGCTTAGAGGGTCTGGGGAGGGTTTAGTCAAGGATTTGATGCTGCCCATGCACACGGAAGCTAAATTTTATGAATACAGTTTTTATCAAAAAAGATGTTGTCTTCTGAAGAAAATATGGAAAATGAATGGAGGATCTGTGTGTTCCTCATTTACCATGTGGTTCTAATACAAGATATCAAAACACAGCCAATTTCTCTTTGGAGATCAGCAAGTCCAGAGTGTGCAAGTTCAATGTTAATGTCTTTCTTCTGGAATCCCTGCTCCCACGGGAAGAAGTGTTATGAGACCACCTGAGTTACACCAGGAACAGCTAAGTCCTGCCAAAACTGTGTCTTTGGTGCATAAACCGGATTTGTCACTCAGCCATAAAACCAGTATTAACGCTGTTTGTGCGCCCCAGGGGAGGGTGAAACGGGAGTCCCTGCCAGGCGCGGGCGCTGGGCTCCCTGGAGCAGCCTCCGTGCCCCGTGGCACTGGCCTGTCCCTGTCCCTTACCCGTGAGCGGGGGCAGGTCGCGCTCCCCCGGCTCCTCGGTGTCCCCCAGGCCGTTGTTGACAGCCCTGAGCTGCACGGCCTGGCCGGGGAAGGCGGCGCCGTTGGTGGAGGTGGCCGTGCTCGTGGTGATCTCGTCCACCTGCTCCATGTCCAGCTGCTTCACGATCTCCTCAGCTTCCACAGCCTGGCCCGGAGAGTCGGAGCCTGATGTTCCTGAGGGACATTTCCAAACACTCCTTATCTTTAGGCTGAGTTCCCTATCACAATGCTCACACTCATTATTAACCACACACACACAAAGTCGCAGAATAATTCAAGATATCTCCACTGATTCAGGCCACCAAAATAAGAACCAAACTGAAGACCATGACAAATGTCTTTAGAACATGTTTGGGACAAGGAAGGTAATCCTTTTTTTTTTCCTTCTCCTTATTTTTTTACTGAAAGGGGCATCACTAATACACCTATGAAAGAAATGTACTAATGCTTGTAAGCTTATGGGTTCTTTCATTAATGATCAACCCATCTAAGAAATAAGGAGCCTTTTACCTGGCAGCAGTAACTTGGTTTGTAAACCAGAATGAGAAGTGTACTGCCACTCAAAGCACTCAAATCTATCACTCTCAGCTTTAAGACTATTGGCTTTTTGAATAATACCCACCATTTTTATTTGCTGGTGAAAAAAAATTGAAAACAGGAGAAAATATGGTTCCCAGTAATGTTGTTCGTGGGGGACTGCCTGTGGTAGGGTTATCTTCCAATTTTCCATTTTGCTTTACATGTTGGTTCGTCATCTCATAACTTCCAGCTTCTGAAAAAGAAAAAACATGAGTTTTAACACCACCCAGCTGGGTTTCAGTTGCATCTGTTCCTTTATGGTCAGCATGTGCACTTCAGGAGTGAACTCTTGTTCATGGCTCCGCTGGGTCCGTAAGAGTCAGCAACCTTCTACCAGCAAAAACCCAAAATGTCCATTCTCAAGACCCTCTGAATCTTCTCTCCAGATGAGGCAGCACTCCTTGTTCACATAAACAGCCGAGGTGTAAATCCTCGCAGTGATTTGGTGGGAGGCAGCCCGGAGCCACCGTGCCCTGGCAGAGCTCGGCGCTTTCAGTGCCAGGACTCCACTAGAGGGAGGCAGGAGAAAGGGTCAGAATTGCCTGGCTGTGCCTCCCAGCTGCTCCAGAGTCCATCGTTTGTTACTCTCCACACACACACAGAGGCACAAACACAACTCAGAAGGGAAAGAATTGTCATAACAAAGGACAGAATTAAATAAATATCCATGTTACAGATCTGGCAGGTAACAAGGGTTATCTCTAAATGTTAGGTACAGGTATCTACATCCCACAACTCAAATCCCCATCTCATGGCCGAGGGCCAAGGTAGTTCTGAGACTGAGATGAAGGAGAATTATTTCCTTCCCAGCACCCAAGCCCTGAGATGTCCATCCATATGGGAGAGACTGAATGGATTTTGTGCACATGAGCTGAGACCCTCCCTGTCAGCTGAGCCTGATGGAGCTGCTCAAGGATTTCACTCAGCTCTGGTTCGTGGGGTGTGCCAGCTGCAGCTCCAAGCCCTCACTAACAGGGAATATTTAATGAAGACCTTTTATCCCTGTCACGGTGACAGGAGCTCAGGGTGCTCTGTGTGCACCCAGGATACCACAGAGCCACAAGATGGCTTGGGTTGGGTGGGAAGGGACCTTCAAGTCCATCCAGTCCCACCCCTGCCATGGGCAGGGACACCTTCCACTGCCCCAGGGTGCTCCAAGCCTGGTCCAAGCTGGCCTGGGACACTGCCAGGGATCCCGGGGCAGCCACAGCTTCTCTGGGCACCCTGTGACAGGGCCTCCCCACCCTCACAGTTTCCTTAGAAAGGAAGTTTAAAACCCAGGTTTTTAATGTTGGATTTGTCAACCACAGGTGATGTTTTAAGTATCACTGACAATTTTATCATGTCATTAATAAAGATATTCAAGAGGAGAATTTTCACAGGCAACAGGGAATCTCCATCCTTAGAGAGATACAAAACATGCCCGGACAAGGACACCTGGTAACTTCCACAAAGGTCAAGAGTTGGAAGGTCACATTTCACATGTATTTGTGAGAAAATGGGAAAAGAGTGAAATCAAATTATTATGGGACTTCCAGAATAATAATCAAAAACAAAACAAAGAAAGTTAAATTAGTTCCAAAGTAGCTGCTGCTGTTCCAAACTGTTCTCAGAGATACACTGGATGTGTCTGGGGCGTGATGGAAGTGTTGCTCACACCCCTGGAAATCCTGTTTTGCTACGAAAGCTCAGCCCTGCTCTCACTGAAGTCAGTCAGAAGCCCCAATAACCTCCCCCACTGCAGAACGGCCCTGGATCAGTGCACAGCTGGGAGATTACGGAATTCCCACCGCACTGCAATGCACAATGTGAGGATTTACTGACCTCCATTCATCTGACTTTTCCGCCGCACTCGTGAGAGCTGTTTGTTGGGCTTCTCTCCTGTCTGAGGTGTGGATGTGATCAAGTTGTTATCAATATCCCGGTCAATCCGACTCCTTTTGGTGGGATTTTCTCTTTCTTCCTTAAAATAGAAAAGAGGGGAAAAAGAAACATAGTGAACAGTGCCTCTTTTTCCATGGAACAGATCAGAGAATGTTATCTCCTGGAGAAAGTTCACCGAAGGTCCCTTTACTGCTCCACTTCCAGATGCAGAACATGCAACACGTGTCTGGCCAGCTGGGCTTTTATAGGAGTTTAAACTAAATCAAGTATAGGGAATGAAAACTGCACATGGAGCTGCTGTAGTAGAAAAATTGTCTTTACAGCCAACTAGAAACATTACAGTGCTGCAGAGGCTGGGAAATGCAGAGACAAAGCAATTAAAATTACCTGAAATTTGATTTCTTTGCCTGTTAAATACACAGGAGGTGAACTGTTCAACACTATCCAATGTGACAATCTACAACAGTACACGGCAAAACTGAGCTGTGAAAAATCCAAGGATTCTCCTCACCTGGAAGTAAGTGACTGCTCTTCCCTGCAGCACTCATGGGAATGAGACAAAACCAAAGAACTTTGCACATTTTCTGTGCATGGCACCATGTGCAGGCACACATTTCTGCCAGGTTTCTGCCCCTTTTCCCCTCAAACACCTACTAAAACTCAATAAAATGTAATTCTGAAATCTAAAGCATGATCATCAAGAGTACCCTGAACTGTACGAGACAAGGCAAAATCAACCCAACTGAATAACAAATAACAAGGCCACAGACAATATCAAAGTTAATTAAAATTTTAATTTTAGAATTACAATATTACCCTGCTGGAGCAGCAGTTTCACATCTTTAAAAAGAAAAGAGAAAAACATTTTACGTGCTCCAAAAAAACCCCAGCAAATAGAAAATTTACTAAATTTAGAAAAATTAATCTAAAGCCCCTGCTGTAACAGCAGCTAAAGGAAATACCAACATGGGAAGGTACTGACAGGCACAGCAGAAGACAGGAGAACACCACTGATCCCACAAACCTTCTGCTTGACCAACAATCTTGGTGAGAACAACCTAATTACTAACACCTAGAATTAGTAATATTGTATATATCATAATCCATATATTGAGAGGAAACAGATAAAACTGATGAAAAGTAAGGAAAAGCATTTCCAGGTTATTTTGGAGAAAACAACCAAAGAAATTAATTAACTTGGAAAAGCTATCCTTTGGCCTTCGTAAATGAGGTGAGCTCTCATTCTGCCCTATGGAGAACGAGTGTAGAGATGTTACAAAAATTCCAGTGAAATCAGGAAAACTTGCTGATGGGATGAGAGGCAGGAAGACACCACTCCCTCTGGAGATCCCTCTGATCCTGCAGAATAGGATCCAGCTTGGCAGGAAGCTCACACTGCTGTGCTCATGGTGTCCCAGGGAAGGGATTCAGGTGAAATGGGATGAAATGTTCCTGGGCTGCTTGGTTTATCCGTGGAAGATGTTCCTGCAGAGATGTAGAACTGAATATACCCAATGTCTGTATTTACAGAGCCATCTGCTGGAATTCTATCACTCCCCTCTCACCTGTGACATCACACCTGTGCCATAGGGGACGTGGCAATGCCACAGGGACACGAACATTTATTTGCTTTTGGGTGTTTCCAGAGGCCAGGGATGTGCTGAGGACTGGCCTGAACTGAGACTGGGAGTAACAACAGACATTTGAAGTCATGACCAGATAAATGACCCGTGACTGTGACAGAAATCACCCAGACACACATTATGGGGACGCTGGCTGCCATAAATCCACGGAACCCCAGAGGTGACTGAGACTGTCCCTCCCCACGGCCAAACTCCGGGGTATCCAGAGAGTGGTGTCGTTCCCATGGCAGCCCCAGGAGGAGCTGGGGAAGCCTGCAGGCTCTGGAAGCTGCCCTGGCAGAGTCACTGGTGTGCCATGCTCAGGCACTGGAACCACGCCAAGGCCTGCTACAGGCACGGCAGAGGATGGGGAAGGGAGCAGCACAAAAATGAGGGCATTTCATGGCAACATACCTGACAAGAAAAAACAGAATGGAAAGTAATCCCGGGATTTGGGAGAGGAAGAGAAGATGGGAAGGAAGGAAGTTCACAAAACCTTAAAGAGACATGGAAAAGGAAAACCAGAAATATTTTCCTTATGTAAAAATTCCAATGAAAAATTTTTGCTTAGATTTGAGCGTTCTGGTGCAGAGGTTTTGCAACCAAAATGTTGCACTCCTGGGATCTAATACAGATACTGATTGTAAAATAGATCAGTTATCACAGTTTAATGAAAAACAAGCTGGAAGCAGATTTAACCATTAATTTTTGCTGAGATATTTCTTTCTTAGTACTTCACTGTTTCCAGGACAGGTTGTTTTGGTTTAACACGTCATGAAATACTCAATTTTGCTATATTTATAACAATTCACGAATGTAGTGTTCCATTATTAAAATTATTTGAACTTCAGATTACAAAGTTATTGTTTCAACACTTAGTTCAAACCCGAGAAAACACTTCCGAATTTTTATCAGATTTTTATTTATCATGTAGCTGATCTGGAATAAATTGTAAATTAGTTATGACTTCTTGGCTAATCTTCTTTCAAATCTGCAGTTACATAATGTCAGCATCTGAACTGCTGGGACGGAATGATGTGGGGTTTTTAACTGGCCTCCATCTAGAGAAAAAATGCCAGTTTCTGAAGCAATTGCAAGGTTACATTCAGCCTATCAAAGTTTTATATATATATATATGTGTGTGTTTGTGTGTGTCAAGGCCACCACTCCCCCATCCCTCAAATGTCCATGCAGCACATGCAACAGGTGTTCACATGGGCAGAGCAGTAAAGCTCAGCCTCCTGGCTGGACCAAGACAAGAGATTTCGTGGTTTTCCCTGACAAGACCTGGATGTGATGCTCCAAGCAGGA
Source organism: Daphoenositta chrysoptera (assembly GCA_013397915.1). NCBI lineage: Eukaryota > Metazoa > Chordata > Aves > Passeriformes > Daphoenositta > Daphoenositta chrysoptera. The sequence goes on from VZRO01003123.1 coordinate 216,005, forward strand.
CAGTGCTCATTGCAGGAATCACTGAGCAGCTGCATCAATTCCATGGCACTTGGATTTGTGAGGTTTGACCTTCACTGAATAAATGACACCTAAACAATTTTGAATAAAATTGCCAGAAACAGTCAACAAATTTATGCTTACAGACTGGCATTTCTAAGTCATCAGTACTGGTGATTCCTTGAATCTGGATTCAAGGAATCCTTAAAATAGAAATTAAGAATGTACTGAATTTATTTGACATTTTCACAAAGAAACACCAGGTAATAAATCTTGTGATTTATTGGACTGTTAACTACACCTACAATTGACTCCTTGAAGGTTTCAAAGTCTGCTTTACCTGACACAACTCACAGGCACTTGTTGCCTTCCAATTCTTCACGTTTTGTTTCCACTACATGTTTAATTCTTAACAGAACTGGTTTTCAGTCAAATTCCAAGTGATTATGACACCCTTAAAAGCAAAGCAGGGGCCCGCAGCTGGCGTACCTTGGGTGTGCTTCCTTTAATGAACTTTTTGATTGAAGACAAGAGGCCCGTCTCATTTTTGGGTGGTTTTCCCCCGCCGCCAGGTAAGGGCTCCTCCACCTCCGAGTGTTTCCGCTTGGCCCGCAGTGCCCGCTGCGTGTGGAGCTGGTTGGACTGCTGGGCAGCTTTCCGTGTCCTCAGCCTCATCTTCATGGGTACCACATGGAAAGCTATAAAAGGAAAAACCAGGAATACTTACTCATTGAGGAAACACATTAAGCTGCAGCTCCTGAATCCAAGGAATTACATAACGCTGGTGGTGCTGCGCCGAGCGCTCCCCTCCCAACGCACGGCTTCACTTACAGCACAGAGGAGCTATTTCAGTCAGAGCACCACACTGCCAGAGGAACACATGGATATCATCTGGCCATGGATACAGCACCTGGCACATCACTGAGTCTGGCATAACCCTCCAATCCGAGTGGCGGGGAGGAAAAACCTACCTGCTCAGAATGACAGAGCTATTGGAAAGGACCAGAGGTGGAAAGGACCTCCCGGATCATCGAGTCCAAGCTGTGAACAATCACACCTTGTCAACCAGGAGGGTGTCAACTACCTTGATGAGAGGATTGATTGTAGGGTGCCTGCTGTCTCCAGCCCCAAATGACTGGACTCTGTGACCCAGGAAGTCCTTTCCTTTCTGTGTTCCTCAAAATACTTCATTGCAAGTCTCCACATTAAATTTGAGATGAGGCATAAATCTAAATTCCTGTCAACTGCTCACAGAAGGAATTGTGAGCCTGTGCACTCAGTGTGGGTGAGGACAGAGCAGCTCTGCAAAGGAACCCAAACTGAGCTTCAATACAGCTGAGTTTGGGAATCACATTAGACCTTGGGAACACTCATGCAAGGGCAGTATTTATTAAAGCAGAGTAAAAGGCCATTCCAGGGAATGCATCCCATTTATCTCCAGCCTCCAAGTGGGCTGCTGGTTTTGTCACACCCGAGCCTCAATGTCACTGTTCTCCAGGCTGGGGACGTGCCTTCTGCAGCTGCCCAGAGCTGGGCTGGTTTGAAGGGGACTCCTCGTCCTTAAAATCATTCTTATGATGAATGAGGAGCAGAAAAATGAAGTAGCAAGAAATCTATCTGAGGTGTAATGCACAGCAATACCGGAAAGAAAGTAATTTGCCTTTCCTAGCTGAAATCATGACAAAAAGCAGGTTTTAAAAGAAAATTGTATGCTTATCCCGACAGGAATCAGTGCCTGCCTTTCTGGAGTCCATTTAGTGTAGATGTGATTGCTGCATAGACAGAATAAATATAGCATTTAACATATAAGTTGCCTTTCTGCAGTCCATTTAGTGTGGATCTGATTGTTGCAGAGACAGAACAAACAATCTGCAACATTTAACATATAAGTAATGTCACAACAGGTATGTTGTTTAGGAAAAGGCAACGGTGGCACTGGGATGAGTCACAGACAGGGAAATACTGATAATATTTCTGAAAACCAGTCCAAAACCTGTTACACAGCTGTGTTTGTTCCCAGGTAGATCTCAAGCTCACACAAAGGCATTGCAGCTAACGAGGAATGACCCAAGTACTGACACTGCTGTCAGACTTAGCAAGAAAAGTACCCCGTGGGTATTGCCAAGGGTGAAACATGATGTTACACAGAATTACTACATGGAATATTCACTGTAACTGCCAGCAAACACAGGGGTTCATTTTCCACAGGTCCATGCTCAGCATTTTCCATCAGTGGTCAATACAGCAACATGAGGCAGTTCAGTCCAACCATCCCCAGCACTGCAAGGCCACCACTCCCCCATGTCCCCATGTGCCATATCCACGTGGCTGTACGTCCCCTCCAGGGACAGGGTCTCCAACATGGCCCTGGGCAGCTGTGCCACGGCTGGACAGCCCTTTCCATGAAGAAATTTTCCTTGATATCCAACCTAAACCGGCCCTGGCCCAGCCTGAGGCCATTTCCTCTTGTCCTGTCCCCGTTCCCTGGGAGCAGAGCCTGACCCCACCCTGGCGGTCCCCTCCTGTCAGGGAGTTGTGCAGAGCCACAAGGTCCCCCCGAGCCTCCTTTCCTCCAGGCTGAGCTCCCCCAGCTCCCTCAGCCACTCCTCACAGGATTTGTATTTCGGATCCTTCCCCAGCTCTGTTGCCCCTGTCTGGACACATTCCAACACCTCAATGTCCTTGCTCCTGCTCCCTCCTCATTTCTTTCCCACACTCACTTCAGATCTTGCCTCCTCCTCAGAGACCTGACCAGCTCACTGAGCTGACAGGGAAAATTCCTTCATTTTTACACCAGTTTATAAGGGGAACCAGTGGGTATCCGAGCAATGCAACAGAGCGCCAGCAAGTGACACAGCTGGACATCACACAGCCCGTGGAGATGGGGGATTCTGGACAGCTGGACAGGACAGAGTCCAAGGATGGCAGGAAGGCAGCAGGAGTCCCAGGAGGCTCCGTTCCCAGAGCACTCACCGTGGTGGAGCAGAGGGCTCGGGGCGAGCCCGACGCCCTGCAGCGAGGTGGGCAGCGTGTGTGTGAGTGGGGCCAGGCTCCAGCCATGGCACACGGAACAGGCACATCCAGCTGGCTCCTGTGACATCTGGGATCTGCCAGTGATGTCATGGAACCACTCAGCTTGGACAAGACCATTCAGACCACTGAGTCCAACCATCCCCCGGCACTGCAAGGCCACCATAGCCCACGTCCCCAGGTGCCACATTCACGTGGCTGTTAAATCCCTCCAGGGATGGGGACTCCACCACCAGCCCCGGCAGCTGTGCCAGGGCTGGGGAACTTCTCAGTGAAGAAATCTTCCTTAATATCCAACCTGAGCCTCCCCTGTCCCAGCCTGAGGCCGTTCCCTCTCCTCCTGTCCCTGTTCCCTGGGAGCAGAGCCCGACCCCCCCGGCTGCCCCCTCCTGTCAGGGAGTTGTGCAGAGCCACAAGGTCCCCCCTGAGCCTCCTCTTCTCCAGGCTGAGCCCCTTTCCCAGCTCCCTCAGCCACTCCTGGGGCTCCAGCCCCTTCCCAGCTCCGTTCCCTTCCCTGGACACGCTCCAGCCCCTCCAGGTCTCTCTTGTTGGGAGGGGCCCAGAACTGCCCCCAGCACTGGAGGTGCCCCAGCAGTGCCAGCTCAGGGGACGGGCACTGCCCTGGGCCTGTGCCCACACTGCTGCATGAGCCACACTAAAAAATGTGTGCAAAAAGGAATTAAAGAAAACTGTAAAACAGGGAAAGGAGACTGACACTAGCGAAATTCCAATGTGGGAATGAAAATATTACTTCAAATTTGCTATATAGTATAAGTTGCTTGACTTTTCTAGAACTGAAACAAGTATCAGTCAGACAAAGGATGAACCAATTTAATTTTTGTCAATGGTGAGTACATATTTATCCAGCAGGGAAACGTTCAGCTCCTCTGTACAGCCCTGCCAGGGACTCCTTTGGCTCACTGCACATCCTGGGTATCATGCCTGGGGTTATAAATATCTCTAATGGACTTAGCAACAGGTACCTACAATCCTCTCAGAGACAGGAGTTTGCTTTCCTAGTACTGGATCCCGTTGGCAGGGGAGTTTTTATTGAATTATAGTCGTGGTTCTTTCCTGAACCAGGCTACAAAACTTAACACAGTCAAAATAATCAAGTCTAAACACGTAGGAGAATTTCCTTCCTCAAACCTGCGGGATTTGGATTTCCCCAGCACGTGCCATCCCTGACGGACCCAACAGCACAGCCGGGTGACCAAGGACCTGAGCATGGGCTGGCACTGCCACCTCCACTGTGCCACGGAGTTCTGCTAAGGGAAATCAACTCCCCAAAACCCTTCTCTCTTCAATTACTTCCACACTTATAATAAACCCAGAAAGAGTGTGGAAAAAATAAAGGAGAAATCTTGTTCTTCAAGAGAGAACTACATGGCAAAGAAGGACTAAAAGGAATATCCAATCAATAATTTGGGGGACAGGAAAATAAAATGTAAGAGCTCTTAAAAAGCAGCAGCTGAAGGAGCTATGGCTGCAATAAATTCCATTTTCCTGAGTCCACACACACCAAGTGTCAGGCTCCCTACCTTGTGAATACTGTTGTTATTCCATGGCACAGGTACACTGTATTTACAGGAAAGAAATTCCTGTGAATGACTCATATTTCAAACTGAGAGCACACCCCCACGGTATCTGCAGTTAGGGATGGTTTATTTCCCACCACATATGACATTGCTGTTTTCTCTACTTCTCCCCAAACTATTAAAAGGAAAATTAGGTGAGGCACATCTAATTACAGGGTTTAGGGCTTTCTGATACAGGAAAGGTTGAAGATGGTAAAGGAACAATGGCAAAGAACAATAGGAAGAGATAACTGACAAGAAAATTTAAAATTATAGTGTTGAACAATTTCTCCATTCAGTTTGGCACTCAGGAGTAACACTGAACTGCCACCACAGAAATCAATCTGTCCCAAGCCTCCACACCACAGGAGCTCCAGAGGATTCAGACAACATGAACATGTCTGGAGTGTGACTTTGGTGACAGCAACACAAGAGGTGAAAAACTTCTATTTATTTATCTGGGGTTTTTCTTGGAATATTCTTTACACAAAGCCAAGAAAGTAAATTGGTTTTTAACGTTTTTTAAATTTTGAGTAAGAGCATCAATGCATGCTGTAAACAGAGATGGAGACGTGACCAACTGCACAAAGCTGTGACCTGTCCCCAGATTTAACAGCTGTGACAACTGAGGGGTTTGAAATTGAGAGAGTGGCAGGTTCAGTGTCCCACTCCCAACCAGCCCAGCTGACACACACCTCCCTGCTGAGAAGATGTGTGTGTTTTTTTCAGTCATTGCTGGATCACTGGGCAGATCCACAGACAGAGGAACCAAGACCAGATATTTTGTTCAGTTTCCTTTCAAACAAGTAATACCAGAGGTGTTTCGTCAGCACATTTCGTGGCTGCGATGTGACCCAGATTTCAGCGTGAGGAAACATCCCAAGGAGGAGATATGCTCACAGAGCTGGCTGGGATCCATTCACACGGTGCTGGGGATGCTTCCAGGAAACACAGATCCCGTGCTGGTGTCCAGACACCCTGAGCCACCACGGGGAAGGGACACGCGGGGCTGTGGGGACAGAGCAGCGTGGGCCAAACAGCAACCGTGGTGTATCCAGCAAAGCCAAGGGGAAGGACTGGCAGCTCTTCACCCAGACAGGCCCCAAAGCACTTCACACACCTCAAGGAAATACTTTTTGTTAGTTCAAAGATGTTGAAACTCTTCCCCCTCAACAACTCTTGGCCTTTTTTAACCAACATATTCTCCTTCTCTAGAAAATTACAGCCATTTCATGTCACTCCAGCGGATGTATTTCATATTTTCCAATGTACTGTGCTACTTGTCACTCTTCTCCAATCTTTAGATGTGTTTTTCTGCCACTGCAGAACTGAGAGAGCAATAAACCAGAAAACCCGGACTCAAAGGAGTCTGGAAGTGATGGGGTAGGTAAAAGCAAAATAAAAAGACACTGATTTATTCAAACAGCAAATCACCCAATATGTACTATTCAAATGTTCGTGCTGGGTTATGAAATCTGGATAAATGCATAAAGCAACCAGAAGTTCCATCAAAACACCAGTAAGGAATTACAGCTACCAAAGGTGCCTCTAAATTCTCCGTTTCACTGAAAGCCCATTTTCTGCTCCTCCCCACCTTCTGGGGCACTAAATAATTTCCATCTGAAACAGAATCCTGCTTGAAATCCTTGGTCTTCAGTCGCCTTATTCAAACCCTGATCCCTCAGGACATCCACCTTGTGCTCACTTCTATTCTCCCAAAGCTTGAGTATCTCCCCTAAAACAAACATGTCCCTAGAAGGATTTTGCCAAAGAAGGATGGCAGCTTTTTATAATTGGCCTCAACAGAAAATGGATCTTTTGTTCCTTTATTTTTCTGCTCTAGCCATCATATTTCTGTTTTGCCATTGCTTTGCTAGTGAGGTTTTGTTTTGATTATACCAAATGCATTTGGAACTGAAAGTTTATTCCCTCCCAGCCAAGATATTTTTCTCTTTGCACTGAGGGTGCACGCTGGTAATTAATTCAGGCTTTCCAGTTTGTGTCACACTAAGGAAGGAGGAAACATGGAGAGCTGGGGTAACCATAGGACAGCAAACCTCAGAGCAGAACCCCAAAACCTGCTGCAGAAATAAGACCTTATTTACAATCTCTGGTGTTGCCCAAGATGACAATTTCACATGAGTCACCTTCAGATCTTGTGGGGCTCCCGAGAGGTGAGAGGTTGGGAAAGTTTGCAGTGCTCGAGTTTTAGACGAGCAGTAACAGATTCCACAGAACCAGCACTGTTCCTGTTGGGATTCTGGGAGGGACCAGCTGTCCTCAGGCTCTCTGGACATTTAATCCATACTGCCAGGCACACAGGGAGCCTATTTATGGAAGTCAAGTCCCTCTTGTTACAACCAGTGGCATAGACAGGTTGCAAACACTTCCTGAACAGACTTTCTGGGATGTTGTCTGACTACAAAACAATCCTATGGAGTTACTTGTTCTAATTGTTCAGCTCACCCATATTACTTATCTTTTTAATCAAAAAAAACCCAGGAACAAGCAGATGAATAAGCCCAAGTAAGTCTCTGTTGGACTATGGAAGCCATGGAGTAACTCCTGTGTTTGTGAGGAGAATCCAGGCATTTCTGCAAGGTCTACACAGCAACAGAGCTGCCTTTTGCTTAACTCCACCAGAAAACCTAATCCTGCTCCACTTCACCTGAATCCTCCCGGGGGATCACAGGCACAATCATATATCCCAGAGGACCATGTCAGGTTGCTATCTTTTAAAGGGATAGATAAGGGTTCTGGCTGCTCCTTTGGCCTTAAAAATAGCAGACTATTTTTACTGCAGGATAAAGACTCTTTAAATGATAATATGATTCTTATTGCCCTGGAAAACACTTTCCTTGGTACACTGTATTCTTTCAGAACCTTTCACAAGAGGTTAAACTCTGCTCTCTCCTTTGCACGGGGCTGCTTTCATGCTTTCCTCGCACCTGGCTTCCCTGATTTAAAATAAAAAATCAACCGTGTTGTTAAAAATGGGGAAAATGCCAGCACAGTCAGGATTTGTATTACTCAGTGTCCAGACAAAGTTTAAACTAATAATTTTCCCTTATGAATACATGCTGAATTAATCCTGACTCTTTCATAGCCCATCCTGGTTTCTTTCCTGCGTGGAGAACTTCATTCTTACAAAATTGCAAATCTGAGATTAATTTGTGCATGTACCTGAGTTAAAACTGACATGAAAATAGGTTCTAAAGGTTTAGCAGCTGTATTCATTTGTGAGTGACATTATGTTTTTACATAGAACCTTAAAACATAATATTGAGACACGATGAACTTGAAACTTATCCAGTCTCAAAAACTTGCCTGAAATGAGTTTCACGGACCTGTCTGATTCCATCACAATGGAGCTATTTTATACATTTTATTTTCATTCTCTTTTTTTCCCCCTGTTTTATTTTGGGTAAAACATCCACAAGAAAAGAAAAACCAAACAACAAACCTTGTTGCCTCCTCAGTGGAAAGTTATAGGAAGTTTCTGGTCACTATTCCAATAATACAAAGTATAATAAGCACAAGCTACCAATGACAACAGAAATTTTGTAGAGTAAAACTGCCCTGCATTGACACTGTAATGTTTCCAGGCGATTTCACCCTGAATTTCACTTATTTCTTTCACAAGATAATCACCTCCAGGTCCGTCTAATGTATCTCTGTCACTTTGAAACGTGTAATGAAATAACAACTTTCTGGCTGTGAAGAGGCAGACTTGGCTCTGCAAACAGCCAGGGGATTGCTCTGCTGAGTGAGGAGATGGTGTTTGGCTCGTGTCTTACTATGGGAAGTTTCTGTCTGAGGGACTTTTTGAGTTGGGGAAAAGGGAGGCTGTGCACCTGTATCACGGGTTCATGTGCTGCAGCAGGAATTCTGCATGGGTCAGTGCCCTGATCTCCACACACAACCCAAAAATCCGTATTAAGGGATCCTCGGCCAAAGAAAGCATCAAGAACAAGAAGTACTGGTATCACCTGCGAGCTTACACGGTTGTTGGATTTGTTTCTAGTCAGTGCCCAGTATCAGGAGTGAGCCTGGCCTCTCCATCAGAAATTGTTATGATGAAGAAAGCACCAAGCCGCATTCCAAAGCAACACAGGTCTTGACAGTGGTTAATTTATCACATTACAAAGCAGCTACGTTAGAATTTGGGAAGAATTTCCAGATACTGAGGAGGCCTGAGTTAACTTAAATATCAAATTTAATGCAAGTAACCTTAAATACCAAAGAAATACTTGAAAGAAGTTAGCTGTCACCTTTGTGCCATGTGGTATATGACAGAGCACGCTTCACTTCTCACTAGCAGTGCTGAAGAAACAACTTAGCAAAATTGTGGGAGAGCAGAAATGTTTTAATGGAGGTGAGAAGAACGCTTTCTAATTCCCATTCCTCCTTTCCCTACCTCCCTTCCAACCCCCACAGCCCTGCAGCTCCTGAGGCAGCTCTGGCACTCCACTGACCCTCCAGCAAGTTGTGTCCTCAGGCTGGAGTGTTTCCACATGGGAACAAGTGGTGGAATAAAAACACAGAACTCCTGGCAGGGGAAAGGACAGTTACAGCAGCGAACCAGCATGGCCCGGGGTTAGAGCTCTGTGCCACGGCCATCCATGGATAATTCCATAAGCCAGGCTGTCGGCTCACTGGCACAGCCACAGTGGGATCAGCAGCGGGATCAGCAGCGGGATCAGCAGTGGGATCAGCAGTGGGATCAGCAGTGCAGCATTCTCCGGGATGGTGCCCAGGAACGGCTCCAAGCAATCCATGGGAGAGGGCTGTTCCCTGCAGGCAGCACAGAGGGGGTCACCCCGCTTCCAAAGAATCCAGCCCAGCCGGGAGGGTGCATCCTGTGTCACACTGCTGGCTCTCCAGGCCAAGGAACACATCCCAGCCCATTCCCTGGACACAGGCACTGCAGCAGCCAGGAGACTGTTCCACACTGCTGTGGAGCCACAGCTCCAGCACAAGCACGAGCCTGGGAGTTGTGCTGATGTGATCAGGTCCCAAATCTGCCTTTTATTTTCTGGCAAATAATTTTAATTAAGAAATCTGGTCACAGATTTTTAAAGCAACTGTATTTTCTGTCATGGGTTTCATTTGCTCACTGCACTCTTTGATGGGCTCTGTCCTTCAGCATAGAAACACTGATCAGCTTTCCCTAAAGAAAATAAGGCTTATCCAATTGCAACTGTCGGTGTGTCTGTCAGTCCTCCCTGGAAAATGCAGAACCCATGGACGAGCATCAACCTAATATCATAGACGAACAGAAATTTCAAATATACTCAGCTCCTACAAGGTTTCTGAAAATTCAAGCCTGTGTAGGTAAGACAGACCCTTCAAGCATCCCAAGGAAGCAAAAGATGGCCACAGTGCAGTCCTTACCCCTTATCCAGTCTGGCTACACACAGGCACATTCCACCTTGCTTCCTTACCTAGCCCGCCTCTGGAATATTTAAAAACTGGCACATTAAAGTAGGAAAAAAAATTCCTTGCTTCATCCTTTCTGTATCATGTATGCTGTACGACAGAAATTAGGTTTTTTTAATTCTCTCTGAACACAGAGGATAAGCAAAGCCCACCCACCCGAGTTTAAACAACCATCTATTGCCAAGCTCAGTGCAGGAGCAGGGGAGGAGTGTCCCTGCAGCCACAGGGAAGGAGCAGAGCTGAGCAACACATGGAAAACCCTCATTCTGACATGCAGAAAACTGCACAGATTCTCAGTGCTTTGCCTCCATCCTGTGGATGCTGACTGGGGGCTTTGAACCCTCTTTTACAGCCTTTTCACTCCGGTTTGTCCCTTCTATCGCTGCCGTGGCTCCTCCCTCCTTTACCAAGGGGTTTGAGGCATCCTCTGCCTCCTCCTGCGGCCAGGGGGCTCGGACAGAGACCTGTCCCCGCTGTGAACTTTGGGTCTGGTGTGGAAAAACCTCCTCTGCCCCACTCCCAGTGCTCTGCTTCAAGGATGGGCCCAGCCCGAGGCAGAACCCAGAAACACAAAGAACATCCCGCGGGTGTCACCGCCAGGCTCATCCCGAGGTCTGGCCCTGCACCACGAACCCGACAATGCCCCGAGGGAGCCACCGAACAGCAGGGATTCATCGGCACAGATACTTTAGTGCAAAACCAAAACCGAACTATCAAACAAACAAACAAGCCTTTACCCCTGTAATTCGGACAAATATGAGCCATCTGCAGGCACCGAGCCTCCCGAATTCTCAGCAAATGGCACAGGGGCAGCTCCACACACTCCTCGAACCTCAGAGCCCCCAGCTACCAGGGAACAGAAAATCCACCGAGTGCAGAAAGAGCAGAGCAATCCCCTCGAAATGACGTTCTCGTTTTGAAAGCACATACATCAATGACAAATGTTTATTTTCTAATCTTAAACTACTTTATGGTTTGGATCCCTATTATGTTAATTGACTTAGGACATTTTTATATTAACTATTAGTCTTTGAGATGGAACATTATCAAACCTCTTCAGGTATATAATAAACCAATCTACTATCAAAAGAGAATTATCTTCAAATAAGTGCAACAGGGTAATTACACCTAACAATTAAGTCTGACACCTCTTCACCTGAACCTGGATCTCTGCAGCCCATTTTTCCAACTGAGCTCTCAAAGACCTTTCTCTTAAAAGTACCAATGAGCTTCCTAGTCCCTAAGCAACACAAAAATAAAGGACTCTAAACCCAGTAATTACAGTTGTTTAGGAATATTACTTTAGCTACAATGAAGTAATCAAAAGTTTCTTCCAAATCTGTACTTTTAAGAACATAAAAGCTTCAAGATTACACTAACGTTATTCTGTAATCTTTATCAGTTCTGGCCTGATAAGCAAAATAAACAAGCTTTTCCAATTGTATTTAAATTGATTTAACTACAACTGCTTGGTCTTGACACGAGCTCAAGGTGTCAGACAAACTGAGGTAGGTAATTCAATCAAATATAACTGTAGTTAAATCCCACATTCAACAATGCCTGCAGGTACCTTGAACATTCTTGTAGATATTCCTGCTATTAAATACTTTCTTTACTTTTTGTGTACTGTTTTCCCCCTCTGAAAACAGACCTTAAAACTTCTGTTCACACTCTGCTTTGCTTTGGCAAGCACCAACACAGAACTGTTGCCCACAGAGCTAATAAGGAGCTTTCTCCTACTCTCTGGTTTTTTTTTTCTTGAACTCCTGACCATTGTCCATCATTTCCCAGCTGCTCCCACAGACTCGGGGCTGGGGCACATCCCACCAGCCCACACTGCCAGGACAAGGAGCTCAGCCCTCACCTGCAGGATTTCCCTCCCAGGTGATGCACTGGAACTGGGTGACCAGGCATCACCCACCAGCCCATGTGGACCAGCACTGGTCCATATAAAAGGAAGCCTCCTGCACCTAAATGAGCTCCCCCGGGATGGTAAAAGGAGAGAAGCTTCCAGGAAAGAGAAGCATCTCAGGTGGTGTTCCATCCTCTGGAAGGGGTACTGGAGAATGAAGCAAGGACAAAGGACAGGTCCTAGCTGCCACCTGGAGCCAGCCCCCTCCATCCTGGAATAGTGCATACTCCAAACACAGCAGCTACTGGATGTAAACCAGGGAAGGGCAAGCCTGGAGGGAACTACAACGGGCGAAGCAAAATCCCAGCGCAGGGTAAGAAACACACACACCTGTGCTGGGCTCTGCTCCAGCACTGCAGCCCCTCTGTGCTGAGCAGAGTACACAGAGCACCCCCGAAGCTCTGCCTAGACTAAGGAAACCTGTGCTAGGCTGGGTCTAACCCGGCAGCTCTCCCGGGGCAATACTGTCTGTTGGAAAAGGCAAGGGGGAACGCTGGTTCTCCCCAGCCAGACAGCCAGGCTGAGAGGCTCCCAGAGGGCACCCCTGCCTGGGGTTCCCCACTAACCAGGCTGGTGCTGTGGGGCCAGGGAAGCCCTTGTGGTACAGCCTCAGCCTTAGATTGAATTACCTCCCTTCCTCTAATTAGCACCTCCTGAAGTACAGGGTGAATCAAAGCAATCATGGGTTAGAATGGCCTAGAGTAAACTGAGTTATGATTTAGACTGAATTGGTGTAGCACAGGCCAAACTGCTCAGAACAACTGCTCTGATTTGATCAGAGTTCCTGTTACTTTATTAACTTAAATTAGCAATTCCCAAACACAGCCTAAGTAAGGACAGGATCCTTCTCTTCCCTCTGAGGCTTTGAGGATGCTAATGCACCCTGCAGCATCACCTTCCTGGCCCTATTCTGCTGCTAACAACACTCTTGTTTATACATATAAGGTAATTAATTCACAGGTAAGTTCTAATCCAAATGCTTTAGAGTACCTAGATTCTTTTCTCCTATTTACACTTGGAATATTGGCAACGAGTAGTAGGATGTATTTTTTGTAATTGTGCTCCTTTAAGTAAGTATCCATAGCTTATTTTCCAGATGCTGTGGAGTTAACAGCTCCTTTTAGTTAAACTTATTTTCATGACAGTATTATACTTAAAATTATACTGCTACACTAAATACTATGAACACAGAACTAGAGGTGTTTCATGCATCCTAACTAGACTCTTCACCCACCAAAAAGGAATTCTGAATTCAGACTGGTTAGGACTGTTAGGGATAACTTCTATTTCCATTATCTCTTTTCTATGGAACTCCAGCAGAAGCCTCACTTGGTGGGCAGTGGATCCTTGTTGGATCTAATGCAGCAGACAGGCACTTCCTAAATGTTGGCTTTAGGGTTATTTTTAGCAGGATGCACAGAAATCTGGCTGATGGGGCTGGACTCTCTGAAAACTTCCCCCATGGGGAGCTGTATTTTGAATGTCCCAATACAGCAGAGATCAGTGTGCTGCTGAGTTAATCCCATCCACCATCAGCTGCACACTTCCTTCCCCCAGGCTTGGCCACAGATCCTGGGATTACCATAAACACTGACCCATCAGATAGGGAAACTGAGGCAACAAAGGCTGTATCTCCTCAGATCCCACATGGAACAGTGCTGGCAGAGGTGGAAGTGCACTGCAGGCTGATGCTCAGCTCCCTGTTTTCTTATAGCAGATTGTCCTGACAAGGGCTTTCCTTGGATCACAGGATATGATGAGAGAATTTATAATTTAAGAAGTTATGAGGACCTTAATCAAAGTAATTACTGAAACTGATCTGATTGGGAAGTAATCTATTTAGAAAAAGTTAGGACTGCCAACTGGGAAGCTGCGACCCAACCCCTGAGCTGATTGCTTTAGATGTGGATGATTTCCCACTTAATTTTTCAAGTGCTATTGAAAATGTCTTCATCTGTGAATGTCAAATATTTATTCTTCTAAAACACTAAATAATGGCCATCTAGGCATCTCAACATGTAAACAACATGTTAGATAGGCTTTCAAGCACCTGGGTGTATGTGAGTTTCTCTCAAGCAATCGGAAGCGCTGCACCTCACTGCAGCTACATTGGCACTCCAGGGAATTCCCCTGGGATAGAGCTCTCGGTAGGGCTGGCACTGTCACATCCTGCCTGGGAGAGCTCCTCTTAAACCAGCTGCTGAGAGCTCGTTCTTCCCTCCCAGGATCCCAGCAATGACTCCATTTCAACAGTCTGCCCCCTGAAAATCACAACCCATCATGAATTTGATTAATCAACTCTGCACTTGTGGTGCGTATTTGCATTTTCTGCAGATTTAGTTGGGATGTACAAACATCAAACCACAGAACTGTAGAATGGTTTGGGTTGGGAGGGACCTTAAAGCTGATCCTGTTCCAGCTCCTGTCATGGGCAGGGACACCTTCCACTATCCCAGGCTGCTCCACGCCCCATCCAACCCAGCCTTGGACGCTTCCAGAGATCCAGGGATAGTAACAGCTGCTCTGGGAAACCTGTGCCAGGGTCTCCCCACCCTCACAGGGAAGAATTCCTTCCCAACATCCCATCTATCCCTGCCCTCCGGCAGTGGGAAGCCACTCCTCCTTGTACTGTCACTCCAGACCCTTGTAAAGGGTCTCTCTCCATCTTTCTTGTCGGCTCCTTCAGGTCCTGGAAGGCCACAGTTAGATCACCCCGAAGCTTCTCTTCTCCAGGCTGAACAATCCCAATTCTCCCTGGCTTTCCCCAGAGCAGAGCTGTTCCATCCCTCTGACCCTTGGTGGTCTCCTCTGGACTCACTCCAGCAGGCCCATGTCCCTCCTGTGCTGGGACCCCCAGAGCTGGAAGCAGCACCCCAGGAACTTTTCATAAACAACAGACAAAAAACAATCTCTTATTTAAAATGTACAAGAGATGGTGCCAGTGATGTAGGGGCCAGCAAATGAAGGGATTTCGTTCAGACTTGGTCCTTTACTTTCCGGGCTAAGAGGAGTAAGAATCATCACACCTGATCTACTCTCAGTGATGAATGAGAAAGGCACTTGTGGAGAGGAATACTCCCGAGGAAGTATGGAATAAGGATGAAGCCACAGAGGGAGCAAGTGTGGGAAGGGGCAGCCTTTAAATCTGGGATAATCTTAGCAGTCCTACACTGACATTACCCAAGTCCAAATCCCATTGTACATCGGAATTGGCTTCCCTAGGGAGACCAGGCTGAAAACACATGGACAGAGCAGAACTTGGGCAGGGTTTGGACAGGGAACAGCTGCACACCCATAACCTGGAAAAGGCAGTTTTAGGGTTATAAAATTCCATATTCAGTCGTGATCCTGAAATGATCATGATGATGCTCTGGAATCCCAAATTACTGTCTCAAAAGGGCAAGAAGTCTCAAGCTCCTCTCAGAGCACACATATGTCTAGAAACACACAGGAATTTTAAATTTCTGTCAAATTCCAGTCCTACTTCATGCATCCTGCTTTTATAGACTCCCACAATGGTTGAGGTAGGAAGGGAACTCTGGAGTTTCTCTTGTCCAACCCCCTGCTCAAGTGTTTCTTCCAAGTTCTTGCCAAAATAGTTCAGCCTGACTTTCAGAATGGTTTTTACAAAAATGTGCAAGTGTTCCAAGTTATTCTTCCACTTACACCTGTGGAAAAGTTTATTCCACAGGAATGAAATATGTGCATAGAAATCTGTCAAATGAGCATATGTGATTCCTAAAGTCTCCTGCAAACACGATTTCTGTTGGTGTCAACCTTGCAGCATTACAAGAGATCAAAGAAAAGCCAAGACAGTATGGAAAAACTTGGGACGGTGAAGACTCAGTTTCCTTTTGAATTCAGACAGTGTTTTCTGGTTTTTTAACTGCTTAATGCTACTGAGCCTCTGACAGTGTCACATCCTTGTGCTGGGGAATCACCACGCTGGAAAGGAGCTACCAACATTTGCGGTGCAAGGCTGGGGATGGAAAATCATCTTTCAATTATGAAATGCACGTACAGCCCCAGCATACGTGGAATGTTTACATCCTTAGAAAAATGATCCAAGTGTCCCATTCAATCTCCAGGGCAGACTGACAGGGGAATTTTTCTTTAATAAAGAACTTTGATGAAACAGGAATGTCAGTTTTAGTGCATGCTGCACTGACTGGAACAGGATCAAGTCTTAACTAAGTTCCACACGATGTTTTCAGGGGAAAAGAGGAGAATGTTTCATGGAATTTAAGTTGGGATTTGGCTTGCATCCTAGAACATATATCTTGTTATGAAAACTGCTGAAACACTTTTAAGTGGGCAAGCCATAAGTGTCCTTGGAGCTATCCTGTCAACTGGAAGTCACACAGGCAGAGCCTCCTAAAGTAGAAAAGCCTGAAATTGGGAGGGGGGTGAGGGAGGGGCAAGTAATCTTGGAATCCTATCTGTTATCCGGAACGGCTCGCTTGTGCCTACAGCATGAAGTAGTTACAACTTGTTTTCTGCTATTGTCACAGATCCAGGACGTTACTCTGGCTAAATCATAATCTCTTCCTGCCTCAGTTCATCCATGTGCAAACCTGGCTCGCTAACTCTTACCTTAATGTGTCATGGGGCTTAATTAATAACACTTAGGTCTTTTAAGTCCTCTACAAACATTAACTACTTCTTGTAACAACTCTCCAAGGTATTATTATCCCCATTTTACTCATGGAGAAACGGTAAAAGAGGTTGTCACTTGCCCAAGGCAACAGAGTAATACTTAGAGATCTTCTTCACGGACTACTCTAACAGTGGAAACATATCAAGAAAGGCAAAGACAATAATGACAAACTCGAAATTACTTCTAAAAGTGCACCATAAGCACCTGGAAGATGATGGAAAATCCTTCCCAGAAACAATAGGCTTGGGACCAGAAAAAGCATCATAACTGTCACCACGGAGAACGAAGTACACTGGACAGACCTAGACTAGAGCTCACCCAAACACCCACGCAGAAACAGCCAGACCTGTCCTCTCGAGCCCTCTTAAGTACCATAAAATTGAGCAACAGGCTTGTACAGTGCTCTCCAGTAACACCGAGCGAGCAGATAATCAATGTGGTATGCAGCATGCTAATTCCTTCCGCCGCGTTCCCAGCAGGGACCGGGAATGCCAATAACGGCCCTGGACGGCGGGGGTCCTGCACGGTGCCGACGGGGCCAGCGCGGCCGCCGCCCCCGCCGGTGACAGCGACAAAGTTGGTGTCCCCCGCGCCCCGCCGCGCTGACATC